>VZUI01013978.1:0-32505 GCA_013401135.1 Cettia cetti | reverse complement strand
GAAGGGGAAGGGGAAGGGGAAGGGGAAGGGGAAGGGGAAGGGGAAGGGGAAGGGGAAGGATTCTCTGGTCATGAGCGATAACCCTGGAGTTTTGCAGAGCTTCTTAAAGCCAGGCTGGACCTTCAAGCAATCCCAAAATGCCAAAAAGAACCCACATGGAGAGTTCATGTGGGGTCGAGCCTGTGCCCCAGGGAAACAGGAGAGACAAACCTTCCCTGGCAGGTTCAGGGCTCTGGGGGACAGCACGGGCTCCTTGTTTCACACCACAAACCTTGCTCCACTCCTGGCAGCAGGAGAGGAAAGTTGTGCACATCTCCAGGTCCACGCCACTGTGATGCCTGAATGTGAAAATCTCTTGGAACAAATACACAGAACGGAGAGAGACAAATCTCTCATCTACCCTCAGGGACCAAATGCAACTTACAACTGCTGAGTGAATAATTAGTGTTAATTAGCAGTAGGAATTGATGCCTTTGGAGATAGTCTGCCAAGTTTTTAAGCACTTTAATACTAATGGATTTTTTTTTTCTCTGGGATAAATCTTTATAGAGGAAGTGAGTGCAAATTGATTTTTAAAGAGCCTGTCCAATGCTGAATTTATCTTACGAAAACATTTGGTTTAAAAACAATTACATTTACTTTCAGTGTATTTTAATGCTTTTTCCAGTGGATTAATTTCTCTTTAAATATTTTTGCTATCATTTTTTTGCCTAGTTTCTTGGAAAAGGCTCACATGGAGTACATTTGCATTTTTGGAAGTTGTTAGGATAAAATATGCCACCATGTCAAGCTACTTAGTTCCTAAATCATTCTTCAATTATGAAGAAGTATTCAGCTGTAATGATAATGGCAGTCTAATGACACTTTGAATCACAAGAGTAAAGTTCACTGAGCAGAGGCAAAGACCTAAGAGTTAAGAAAATTGTCCGAGTAATTTCATGTCCTCTCTGTTCAAACAGTGGCTGTCTCAACGCAGAATCCTTTTATTTAGGTTTCTTCTCACATCCTTCAAGCTAAAATCAAGTAGTAAGGCTGATAGGATTTGGAGCAAGGGCTTGACTCTGCCCTCCTGACTCAGACAGCGTTTGGGATTTGCATTTCCATGGGAAAATCGACATTCCCAGCAGGGGCTGGCACACTGGCAGTGACAGATCAGTGGCACTGCCCTGCTGGCCCTGGGCAGGACCAGGGCAGGTCCGCTCTGCCTCCCGTTCCTTACCTGAGGAATTAGACTGAAAAGTCAAAGATAAACAAAATATCTTGATTTCCAGAAATCCTCCTTGTTTTCTCCTTGAGGTTTCTGAGGGAGACGTTGATTCAAGGCATCAAAACTCTGCTGGAGAAAGCCTAGAGATGTTTGCAGGCAGCTGATATGGGAAGCTCTAAAATAACACAGAATGAAAGCTGTTTCTTAACATTACAGTGCAGCCAGGAGTCAGAGAAGTAAATCAGTGCAGTAATTTCTTTGTTGTTATTGCCAGAAACACATTGAGGACTTTCTGGAGAAATCAGAGCTGAGAGGGAGGTTTGAAACAGATACTTGTTCAATAATAAGCACATTCATTACCACAAAAGTGTGTAACTTTTCTAACAGGTGGTGTAGCAATTCCAGGTTCCCTGGAAAGTCTGCTGTATTTTTTCTAACGCTGTTCAAAATGTGCAGGCAACATACAATTCAAATTTAATTTCCTGCAGCAAGAAGGAAGGACCAATTTAGATTTAAGGGGAAAATGGTTATTTTTTGGCCACTGCTTGAGACCTCGGAATATTTGTTCACAGAGGTTCAAATATGAGAGTTACAAAATGAGCAGTGGCAGACAAGAGCCTCTCTGCTTCTCCCTTCCTTCCACTTTTAGAATTATTTAGAATATTTTCTTATAGGTCATGATCCAGACCCAGCTGAAATCCATGAAGTACCTCATGGTGATTTCCATAACGTTTGGGTGAGGCTTTATTTGGAAATTCCTGGGTGTTCCACAAGAGCAGCTGCTGCTGGAGTTACCTCTGGAACTGTGTTAGCCATGGGGTTTCACCAATATTTGTCCATCTGAACTGAAAAGGAATTAACAGCAGCCTTTCAAACCAATTCTGTCCCCCATTTGACACCTTTTTGTCATTTTTTTTGCCATCCCCTGGTAACAATGGATATTTCTATGCCCTGTTTTCTTTCCATTGCTCACCACCCATCTCTCACCCCTCTTCATTCACAATAATGTGATTATTAATCACAATAATGTGATTATTAGTCACAATAAGGGCTGGAGCAAGTGATTGTGCTGCAAGAAGTGAGGTTCTACCTATTTGTCTTTAATGGGCTGCTTTTTTTTGTCTTTTTTCTTCTCAAGGCTACAAGGCAGCCATGAAATAGCAGTGAGACAGCAGAAAGTCATAATTTGGGAAAGCTTTTTATTTTTAAAGAAATATTGATACAGTGGAATTGATTGTTTTGAAGATAAATGAGGTGACAGGCGCTTTTTGTTTCTTTTTCTATGAATTTTCTGTCTCAGCATAATAGTGACCCTTTTTTACCTCAGAAAGGAAAGAGTGACTTTTTCAGCTTGAAATGCTGAAATGGGGATGACTTCAAAAACCAAACTGATGCCTGTGGAAGTAAATTTTTGAGGGTGGAGACAAATGGAACCATGATGTGATGTTATTAATAAGTAAATTTGGGAAAAAGGAGAGATAGCTGACTTTTAATGTGGGAACATAACAAGGATTTGGCAGAGCAGGGTGGTGAAACCCAGAAACCCCCAAGTGCCACATCCACGTGGATTTAAAATCCCTCCAGGAATGGTGACTCCATTCTCCTTGGGCTGTCAGTTCCAGGGCTTGACAACCCTTTAGGTGAAGAAATTCTCCCTAATATCCACCCTGCCCCTCCCCATGCCCAACTGAAGATTGCTGTTGTTATAATTAAGGATAATTCTGTGCCTCAGCATGGCTGAGCCCTGCTGAACTGCCCAGCAGAACAGCACTGATGATTTTTTTAACTCACTTGAGCATGTACAGAAGTCTTCAAGCAGCAAAAATATCGAAAGGCCACTTCCAGCTGGGAATTGTGCTTTTCTCCATGACTAAACTGGCCAACAACGGGATGATAATTGGGTGGAGAATAAGTTGCACTCTAAAATCACTTGTTGCTCTCCTCAGCAAAGGAAAGAAATCATGGACACGCTGTGAGAGTAAAGGAATTAATCTGATAAATATCATCTCTTCAGCCACAGGAAAAGGCATCAATGGGCCAATAAACCACGTGTGCCCCATGATTGATAGATGAAAGGCTGAAAGTCCCTAAATATTTCTTAAGAAGAGAGGAAAAAAACATTAAATTTGTGTTCTGTACTGCTTGCAGTCCAGGCTGGATAATAAACAGCTGTCACTCTAAAGTGCTTCAGTACATTAAAAGCATATTTTATTGCCATCCAATTAGAATTGTTTTGCTCTTTTGCCTCTGTGTCTGCTTCCCATATTGACAGATTTGTGCTTGATTGGGGAAATCATTCCTGGTTTTCCCAAGATGTCCTGTACCTTATGACACATCAAAAGGACATCCAACAGATGCTGTTCCTTGTTGTTTTTGTATTTTATCTTTGGCTGGGTGTTTCTTTGAGGGCTGTGTGATAAAGTGGCGTTATTTTTAATTGGTTTCAATAATCCCAGTACAACATAAAATCATCCTGCTTTCCTCACTGTCCCACAATGAAACACTCATTTTTGAAGTTCATTATTATATCAGAGAGGAGGGGTGCAGAATGCCACAAGGGTCTTCTTTGGGCACACACTTTAGGGGTTCATCCAGCATTTTGTCCACCCTGTCCTCTGCTTCCTGGGCTTGCCAGACCCAAGAAATGAGTGCAGATTTGGGAGGGCTGCCAGCCCCAGGTGACAACACCTGACCCATTTTTTCCACTCAGGACGCTGCTGTCTTGTCTGTGCATTGGCCACTTTTTAATTCCTATTTCTTTGAGAAATAATTGGTTTTCTGCATATTTCTAAACCAAGCAATGAGTGCTGTGCAGACCAGAAGGCTTTGTTAATCAGTGTGGAATGTGCAATGGAAAAGTGTTTGCCAGCTTTTGCTCCTGGAAAATCAGAAGGCTGAGAGAATTATGCCATAACTACAGTCTGGACAATTTTGTTTATTTCTTCTCTTTTTAATGTGTTTCGTTAGGTTTCACATTATACAGACGTGCAGAACAAACCAGGGAAACGGCTGAAATGAAATGTTCTCTTTGTTCTCCACAAAGACACACAAAAAAAGGAAGATCTTAAAGACTGGATTTTGTTAACATCTTTTTTTCCTCACTTTTCCTTTGCTTCTTTATTTCCCTTCTTATTCCACGAAGAAATTTACTTCTTTTGTTACCATTTTTGGGGGGTTTCCTTTGTTTGCTTGATTTTTATGTTTTAACTAGAAATCTGTCTGCACACATCTTCGTGTCCACACACAGGCAACTCCCCCCACACCTTCACAAAATCATTTTCTCCTGCCATGTGAACATTTCCTAATGCCATTTGCTGCAGTGATCAGACTACAATAATGCTTTCCCTGTAGAAATGTTTATGGCAAACTCTATTATTGTAACAGAAACAATCACTCCAGTTTGATTCGTGTGAAAAATTGACACATTTCCTGCAGACTTCATTTCCATTTCCCTCAGATATCATGGAAGTCAGATCAAATCAAATCAGCCCCGATTTATTTCAGCCTTTAACACCACTCACTTGTTGGGAGCTGCTTTTTAAAAGATTGCTCAGCCCTTTCCCCACCTCCTCCTTTGAATAAAGCAGGAACAAGAAAAAAATACTAAGGATTCCAGGGTAGGAGGATAATTTGAGCAGGTCCTTACTCTGCTGCCTCAAAATTGTTTCCCAGGCTGATCACAGGGACTGGAGTTTCCCCAGTGTCACTGTGAGCTCCGGGTCACTCCTGAATTTCCTGGGAAACATCACCCCCAGCGAGCTGGATTTGCATGGCACAGCTTGCTGCACCTTACTCCACATTGTTTGTCCAGCTTGATGGTTCCTTCCCCCACGTTTTGAAGTGTTTATCAGACAAAATCACAAATTAAGTTTTATCAGTCTTTCAAATGCCAAGACTTTTTGTGGGTTTTTTCCTGCACATGGGCCTAGAATAAAATTACTGCAGTGAGCAGGGCTGGGAGAGGAGCCAGAATTTGGCTTTGATTAATACTTTGAGCACATTCCTAGATTAAATATATATGTGTGTGTATAAATATATATATGAAAACATTTAATAATAACCTTTTTCCTGGCTGAGGCACCGTGCTTGGCATTTTATCCTCATCCATTTCTGAGTCTGTTGCTTTGATTCCTGAGGTCAGGGTTGTTCTGAACGCTGCATTTCTGTAATTTCCTCCCAGATTTGCCCTAGACCAAGGCTACTTCTCAGGTCACACAAATGTGGACGTTTATTTGAGCTGATGAGTGCAGGAAAATCTCTTTTTCAGCTGTAGCAGGATGGTGATGGCAGCAGCACAGGTTGTTATCCCTCAGGTGTTGAGGTGGTAAACATGACTCTAAATTAGTGGGCAGCAATCCTTTCTGTCGAGGCACAGACATTAAAGGCTCCCTGCAAAAATAATATTTAGCATTTCCCAGCGACTAATCTCCCTTGCATGCCTTGCAGCAGCACTGCAGCTCGTCTGGGCTGGATTTCCAGCTGAAATTCTGATTTAATGTGGCTTTGTGCCCAGGGAACAGTGCTCTGCGTGCTCCACAGGCCTGGGGTGAGGGAACTCTGGCACAGGAACCAGCTGCCGTGGGATGGTTCAAACAGAAGATCAGGGTGCTGTGTGGGAACGTCTTTAGAGCAGAAATGTTCACATTTGCTGTCACAGTTTGAGCAGGGAACATGGAAATACGGAGGGTTACAGCAGTGAGCAGACACTGCCTCAGCACAGGGCCAAGGTGGAGAGAATTCCCACCTCTGAGCTTTGAATCAGAGCCTTTCCTGGAGCTGGGATTTCAGCTCTGACAGGCTCTTATCAGAATGACAGGGCAGCAAGGTTTAGAAATATGCAGAAAACCAATTATTTCTCACAGAAATAGGAATTAAAAAGTGGCCAATGCACAGACAAGACAGCAGCATCCTGAGTGGAAAAAATGGGTCAGGTGTTGTCACCTGGGGCTGGCAGCCCTCCCAAATCTGCACTCATTTCTTGGGTCTGGCAAGCCCAGGAAGCAGAGGACAGGGTGGACAAAATGCTGGATGAACCCCTAAAGTGTGTGCCCAAAGAAGACCCTTGGGGCTTTCTGCACCCCTCCTCTCTGATATAATAATGAACTTCAAAAATGAGTGTTTCATTGTGGGGCAGTGAGGAAAGCAGGATGATTTTATGTTGTACTGGAATTATTGAAACCAATTAAAAATAATGCCACTTGGAATATAAATATTTTCACATATCTATTGCACAACATTTTCCTTCTTAAATATTCTGGCTGAGCAGTATTTTTATCCTTTAATAAAGCCAATAATTAATGTCACAGAGAGTTTGTGCACAGCTCCCCATCCAGCTGTGACTTGGGGCTTGGCAAATCTTGTGCTAGCAGCACACAAACTTTACACCTTCAGTCCTGCAACTTTAGAAATGTTAAAATATTAGACAAACCCAAGTAACTCAGGGAGCTCACAGATTTATTAGGGAGCCTGAAACACTCTGGAGAAAGAAACCTTAACAATATTATTTCTTCCCTGATAAGATGCCCAAATCCCTTGCAGTTCAAAAATTACAGAGGGTTTAAAAGGCTTCGTGGTGCAGTTTATAAACTGACAGTGAGGCAGTCAGAGTGAGGAGTTCTGTCTTACAGGGACACTGAGCCACTCTGACTTGGAGCTTTTTAATTCTCTGCAACCTGAGCCTTGACAGGTGGCTGTGAAGAGAAGCCAGAAATGTCACTCCTTCCACCCCCTATCATGGCTGAGTTATTTACTTGAGTGCTTCCCACACCATCCTCCCAGAGAGGGTGGAAATCCACAGGAAATCTGTCCTGAGAGCTCAGGGGGCTGCTCCTGAGGATCTGAGCTCCTGCTGCTCCCCTGAGGGACACGAACGTTCTGGGTGCTGCAGTGGGGAAATCAAAACAGAAGGGGAGCTCTGCTGCAGTGGCACAGGTTTGGGGAAGGACAAACAGATATTTATTCCATCCATCCAGGCACAGGCCACACTAAGACCTGGCACTGAAGGACAGCCCTGCCAGGAGCTCCTGGTGCAGCTCCTCTGCCCAGTTTTGGGTGTTTGTCCGTTTATTTTTGGGTGGAATGCAGCCCTGCTCTGTGGTGGTGCTGGTGCCAGCCAAAGGGGGAGAGCAGGAGCAGGCAGGGGCAGAGAGGGGAGCAGCTTTGGTGGGGGCTGCCCAGGTGAATTCCTCTGCCAGGTGCATCCACTGCCTGTTCCAGAACTGCTCCAGAAGATGCATTTTTCTCCTGTTGCTTTGGCTGTGGGGTCCAGTTGTGCCATTCAGTTACAGTGCACAGAGCCCTAAAGGAGCTGAACTACCAGCCATCAAATTTCCTTGGCAATTCGATATTAATGGGCAAGATCTGCAGTAAATTCAAAGGAGTTTTCCAGGAGCAAATATTTGTTGCAGCTGGCATTCATGCAAGTTTGCTTTTCAGGTCGTGCATTTCAGATCCCAACAGGTTCTAAGATAGAACAGATCTATTAAAAGAGTTGTTGCAGCTAGGAAAACTTTTAAAACTTTTTCCAGGCCTTTTATTGCCTGAATTAGCATCAGATTAAATGGGCCCATCAGCTGCAGAGCCCAGCTCAGGTGGAGATGGAGCTGTGCTGCCACGCTGGAATGGAAGCAGCCTGGCCCCAGCTGAGAACCCAGTGGGGTGGGCAGGAACGGGATCCTGGATTTCAGGAAAGAGCCCCACGCTCCTGGAGGCAGCCCAGGCTGGTTTGTTCTGTGCACAGCCAGATCCCCAGGCCAGCACTGAGCCAACACTCCTGGGTGTGCTCAGGAAGGCACAACTTAATGGGGCAAAGCTGCTGAATTCTGCTTTTGTGGGGAAGGGAATGCTAATTTGATGAGTGTGTGTGTCTCGGATAACTGGCTCCCTCCATGTTTTTATCTGTTGATATTAGTTACACCCCAGCTGCCTTCCTGAGCTCACTCTTTTTCCTTCAGGATGGTTCTCTTCATAAATGTTTTCCATTTAGCTGTTTCATATGTATAGAGAAAACAAATACAGGCCTCCCCCGAGGAAAATAAGGGAATTATTTTGTCTAAAATAGTATTTTTCCACATGGATTGCTACCCACAACAAGAGTTCATCTGACTCATGGATCCCATACTTTGAGGAGGGTTTCAGCACACTCCATAGACCTTAATTAAGGCCCCCTAAAATGTGAATTCAATGAATTCAGGCAGGTGAATTCATTGAATAGTTCCTGGTGGACAGTGCTTCTGGGGTCCTGAACAGGCTGCAGGTGCAACACGAGGCTGGGGGTGTTGGAGCAGGATGGAAGAGCTGCAAACCTGGAAAGAAATGGTTTGCTAAGGATTTTTCTCATAAAAAGCCACTTTCTCTGAGAAGTTTCTGTGCTGTTCTGGACTGAGCCCTTCTGTCTCCTGCTGCTGGAGGTCTTGGGGGATGAAGAGGTTGGGGTATGGATTTCCTTCCCCTTTCTCTGTTAGAGGTAAGATGTGAACTCGTAACTTTTACATATTCCCAGTCTCTTTTTGATAATTTGGTAATAATTTCTGATCACCAAAATCAGAAATTTGGGAATGAGGGGCAGGCTCACTGCAGGGCTTTTTGATTTTTTTTTCTCATTTCCCTCATCTTTTTTTGAAGTTTATTTTTATTTTCCTGGAGAGCAGAGAAAATTAAGTTACTTATGGGAAATTCGTGAACTAGAGACTGAAAATCTGGATTAAATATTTAAGATTTTTTCTAAACAGTTTAATGAAATGAGCAAATACTATATAGATATTTTTCTTCCACGTGTCAATCATTCTCAAATTATGTTAGCTCCTTAAATTCTTTTTACATGTTAATGGCAGCTCATTATTCTATTAATGTTCTACAGCAGGATTATCTGTATTTGTTTTCCATTAGTGCTTATGCCTCTTGGTGTGCCTGGACCAGTATCAGAAAGTCAAACTTCCTCTTTCCTTGGAAACTTGGGAGAAGTGAAATTTCTCACAGTTCTCCCAGGATAGATATTTGAATGCTGAGTTTTAATTTTTATTTGTTTTCTTGTCCTGTCATCCTCATTCTTTTGATTTCCCATCACTGAGTGATCGAGCAGTTGGAGTCAGAGTGTCCCACAGCAAACCCCAGGGCAGAGTTTGGAGGAATGGATTCCCCTCCTCTGCTCACTGGAGCTCTGCTTGTGCTGGCTCAGGATCTGCTCTCTGAACCCCCTGCTGAAGTTGTCTTTGTTAGCTGTGCTTGTGGAAGGTTTATATCCAGAGCAGGGGGAGTGAAGTCAGGGAGTTTGACTGAGGCAGTGAGAAACACAGCATTTTTCACTTTGGTGCTTTGGTTTGGTTTCACATCTGGTGCTGAAGAAAGCCTGGAATAATTCCCAGTTTAGCACCAGGGTGGGGTTTGCCCTTCTGATTTCCTGAGCTTGGCCCAAGCTCTGACAAGATGAAAATCTGGAATAAGAATGTGGATTTTTTGAAAGAAACATAATATATTTGGTGATGAGAAGGTGTGTGTGTGAATTAGAGGTGAATTGAGTTATGCCTTGCAGCAAGAACACAGGCTGTTGGGTGAGAGCTTCCTCTGTGAGATTTTCACATGACTTAATTTAGACTTTTATAAAAGCAGATTAATGGCTGGTAAGGATTTGGTGGTGCCACTACAGAACATCAGTACAACACACTATTTTCTTATTAAATATCACAGCTTTTTTTTTCCTTTTCTTTTAAAATATTTCTCAAAATGACCTTCCCTTTTTTCCCCTGTGAAGCACTCTGCTCTTCCCAAAAGCCAGCTAGACAGAAATCTGCTCTGACCAGGCTGATCTGCAGCATTTCCATCTTGCAGCTGGGGGTTCCTGGCATGCCTTGGCAAAGCACACACCTAATTTATTCTGTACATTTATCAAATAAAGCTTGACATGAAGTCATTGGGTTTGACTGAAGATTTATGGGGATTTCAGGTGGCTTTGCAGTAGCCCCATGATATTTTTTGATAACCTGTTGAACAGAATTAGTTAAAAGCACTTTTTTTTGTTGTTGTTTTTTTCAGGCGTTCTGTCCCAGTAAGTTTGTAAAACAGCTCATGGAATCTCACACAGTTAACACCCATTAAACTTATGAATGTAACCCAATGTTTTTCTAATTTTCTTTCCAACTTTTGTGAAGTGAATTCTATGGAATTTTATGTGCTGCTGGTCCTTCTGTTCCCCATTTTGGCATTTCACCCCATGAGATGCTGTTTCCCCCTTACACTTTCTGTCTCTCTCAAAGTGGTCTGAAGCCTTGGAGAAATGCATTTAAAGTATGATTTTGGCTTAAATAAAGAGGAACAAGGAGTGTTAGAGAGAGGGATGAGAAGAGACTTATAAAAAATATAATGATAATTTAAAAATCCCAAACCCAAGCCTAGAACCCCTTTTGATCTTGCATGTAGGCTTGGTGTGCAAATTTTTTCCATCAGAGAGCTGCTCATATTGACTGTGATGATTACAGAATTTCTGTGCTATAAAAACTGCTTCTCTAATCCCACAGAACATCAGAACTCAGTCTGAGTAGTTCAGTCTTTCACTAAGGTCTGAATTTCCTTTCTGTACATCAGAGCTAGATCCAGGCAAGCTGATGGAATTTCTGGTACTGTTTGGATCCAATCTGTGGCTAATTTACCTCCAAGGATGTGAATACCAAAAAGTTCTGGGGGTTGAATTTTCCTGTCAGCTGGACTTGTTCCAGAGTTTCGTTTGATCTCTGATTAGAGAGACCTCATTTGCTTTGGTGGTGGCTGCTTCTGGAGCCCACCTCTCCACCATGAGGGGTAGGTGAGGTTTTAGAGGGATTCAATGGAAATGTGGACAGCATGGAAATAAATGTCCCTGTGGGAGGTGTCAGCTGTGCCAGAATTTATAAATCTATCTCCTGAACTGTTCCAAAAGTCTGGTGTTTTCCCAGGTTTGGTTCCTCCACCTGCCCACTTCCCTGTAGGTGTTCTGCTGCTGCAGCAGGGAGGTGTCAAACACTGAGCTGCATCAAAACAAATTCTGCCACGAAAAGATGCAAAACTTTGGTTTGCTTCGAGTCAGATTTTCAAGTCACCCATCAAAATGCTGATTTGTTTGCTTTCAAACCTGCAAAATATGTCCTACAACCTGCACCTCCTGCATCCAAGGATGGTTTCAAAGGGAGGTGGCAAACTATGAATGCACAGCCTGTCTTTGACTGCAGTAAATCAGCAGAGGAGAAATAATTATGTATATACCTAGAAATTAAAATAATGCTTTCCTGGCCAAAAAAAGGTTAACACTTTGTCACTGTCCCACACATGTCTCAGCTGAGCTGCTGTTCTCAGGGATATCCAGAGGATCTCTTTTACATTTTTCCCTCTCCCAGATGAATTTATAAACCTTGCTCCATATCCCCCTGTAGGAAACCCTGCTAGAAAACACAAAAGAAAATACCTGGAACTGTGTTCCCTTGCTGCCACATTTGAATGACTTTTCCTGACTGCAGTGCAAAACAAACTCAGATTTATTGCACATTTCAAAAGCACTCCCCACCTAGCTTGGCAGCACTCATTTTTTTCAGGATCAGTAATCAGTTGCACCACAAATTCATCAACAGTTTTCCCTTTCTCTTTCTTTGGCTCTGCTTTACCTCCCTGCATGGCACTTGCTGAGAGATGATTTTTACCCATCAGTTTGCAGAGGGTCCCACACAAGCTGTAAATAAGGAGCTGGCTGGAGGGAATTGTGGAATTATTCCACCTTTACCTCCTGAGTAAGGAAGCCAGCCTAATTAATGACTTCCCTGCAACTGGAGAGGTGCAGAATGGTGATTTGGGCATGGCAAAGCTGGGATTTATTGTCAGCTCAGAGGGCTGTGAGTGCCAGCTCTGCAGTTCTCTGCATCTCAGTCCACAGCTGGGATCAATACTGCAGCTGCAGCCTCCACTTGTACTCTTTGTTTATGAAACTCTTTTTTTCCCTGTTGTTTTTAAAGAGTTACTGACACCTTGATTTAGGCTAGCCAGGATTAATTTTGATTTCTTTTGGTACAACAGCTGCTAGTGTTGGTGTTTGGGTGTGTGCACCTTTAGCCTGTGTGCTCCTAGAGCTACGTGGGACCTGCCACTCTCAATTCCATTTAATTTAATTTCTCCTTCATCCTCCCCTGGCAGTGCTTTTGTCATGAACACACCCCATGGCCAGCAGGATGGAATAAAGCCTTTGGTAAGTGTGAGGAATGTGCTTTGGACAGATCTGGAAAATCCCAGTGAGCTTTCTGAGCAGCTGCAAGTGATCCAGAGGTTTATTTAAACCAAGGTCACAGCTCTGGGCATCCCTTTCCCCTGGAGCTGAGGGCAGCCCCTCTGCTCAAATCTGCAGCTCCTCTGTCCTGGGCTGGCTCTTACAGCTGTCCTGGATGTGATATTTACTGAGGCAGGGAGTGTTAAAGTGGGAATTGCTGCTTCCAAACCCTCCACGTGCACTCTGTGTGTGTACAGTTATAAAATACACAGAGATGCACTTTGGGAAGACCCTGGAGGTGTCCAGGTTCACTCCTCTTTTGGAGTTTTCCACTTCTCAGCCTTCTTTTTGCCTTTAAAAAACATAATCATGCAGTTAGTGATTATCTAATAAGCCTGTCTGCAGAAGGGTTTTTTGTATTTTAAGTTAGTTGAGTTCCCACATCACTTTTGTTCTGCATACACTGGTTATTGATCTCTACTAAATAACTGTGAATTTTAACTTCTTTTTTATTTTTTTTTTTTTTTTTTCTGACCAAGGAAAGAGCAACATCACCTGCACAAAATGGAGATCAGGCAGTCACAGTTTCCCTCCTTTGCAGTTAGTACATTCCCACTCTCTGGATTTTGGGCTTTCCTTGTGACTGTGCTCAGGCCAGTGGTGAAATCCCTAAATCTCAGGGCTTCAGGAAAAACTTCAGCTTTTAAAAAAGCTTTAATTCAATCCCTCTTTTTGCCACCAGCCAAACAGTTCTACCCCCACCCCTGAGGGGCATATTTTGGTTTTTTATTCCATAAAACCACAGCCTAACAGCTGAGCTCTTGCCTAAAATGTACCGTGATGGAAGCCTGGCTGTAGCTTTGATATACTGCAGGAAGGCTGCATTCATGAATTGTGAATAAGAGCAACAATTTCTCAAATATATATTGTCAAAGCCGTTTTCTCTCCAATAACACTGCCCATAAAATGTAACAAGTGTAATGGCTGTTTTACTCGCAGTTAAAAAGTGCATACAATTGTAATATATCAGTCGTTGTTAAAATGACATCTGGGAATATAAGGAGATTTTTCTTGCCCTTTTTCCAGCTTCTTTACTACCAGTGTTTCCTGGTAAAGGTATTAATATTAAAGAATTGCTGGATAGGGCAGCACCTGCATACATATGTGTATGTGCACATAAATATATATATATATATATATGTATTTGTTGAAATAGGTATTATTGTCTGTTGAGTGACACAATAATTTCAAATAATGGACCTCCCTGGGTACTTTCACTCACATCTGTCAAATCCAGGGTGGCTGCAGCTGGCCCATGGCCATCCTGAAGAGTTGTTTGTTCCCAGATCTCCTGGAAGGAAAGGCTTGCTGCTCCACAGATCACAGAATTGGAAGAGGTGCTCTTGATTTGATTGATTGGGTGAAGTCAGTCGCAGTCAAATTAATTCTTCAACTGCACTTCAAAAGCTTCCTAATGCAGGTTTTTAAAAGCTCAAAAGGTCTGACAAAGGGATCCAAAGGCACTTCTGAAGGTGGATTTCTCTGCTCCAAGCAGCCAGCCTGCAATCCTCCAGCAGCTCCCTTCTGCTGAGGCCAGGATTTCATCCACACTCTGGGATTTGGGGACAGTTCTCCTCACAGGTGTTTGGAGTCTTTAACAGGAGCAGCAAGGTTGCAAATCCCTCTCACACATCGTGCATGTGGCACTCCCAGAGCACGGTGTTCCCCCCCAGATCCCCCAGTAAATCTCTGCCCAAACCAAAACCCCAGCTCCTGCACTGGCTCCTTGATCGTGCACGGGGCAGATTCAGTTCCAGGGACTCCTGCTCTGGACCAAGGGTTTAGAAGGGAAATCCTTGAGAGCAGGAAACTGCATTTATTCATTGGGAAAGCTGTAAAGCTCCTCACCTCACTTTTAGTGTATGAGCACTGGGTGGTGCTGGATTATCTGGAGGCATTTTCTCCAAACTTCCACTGCTTGACAAAGCGATGTGGATTAGCCAGCACAGCTTCCTGCACACAATGGCTCTCAAACCCTGGCTTTCAAACCCTGGCAAGGAGGAAGATGAAAACAAGACTCTTTATGGAAGTTAATATAGTTAAATATTCATGCTTGGTCCGAAGTGGCTGCTTTATCCTTCTGCCCTCATTTCCTGATAACTTTGATGATGCAGCATGTGCTTTATCAAACTCTGCCTTGAACTGGTCACCTCACTCGGTTCAGTGTTTTTTTAGTGAGTAATTACATACTAAATTCATAAATCAGAACACAAACTGCATCCTGCCATCCTTTTGTTCCAAATAATGATTTGCAAAGCATTCAGAGGAGGTGTGGAGTACCTTTGTCATGGGCAGGACAGAGGGAATGATAGCTCTAAAAATAAATTCTAGATAAATATTTTATTACACACTGTGTCACTCAGTATTTGTGGACAGAAATTGCTAATCCAAAGACATTGTTCCTGAGTTTCTAATATGATATTTGACAACAGGCTATAAGTAAAAAAAAAGTATAAAAACACAAAAGTGAGTGCTTTTCCTGGTTATGTTGAACTGAAGTTGACTTTCATGGGATTCAGCCCTCCCAAGAGAGCTGGTGACATAATACTGAGTCAGGGATATGCCACAAGACAGAATTCTTTAGGTTTAATTCCAGCCATTGCTAATGTAATCATGCTGAAGTTATGGAAAGATTGAGCAAAGCTGTGATCAAAGGCCTGTGAGCTCCTTAGCAGGCTCTAGGCTACTTTGGATAATAAATTTATGTGCTTCTGTCAAAAGGAGAAGTTGCTATTGTTTTGTAGGGTGTATTTTTATTCGTGCCACCTAAAAATCCAGTTCTGCTGCTGAAATACCAACTGTGAATAGTGTTTCCTATGCTCCAATGCACCTACCAAAGATAGGAAGTGATCCCTTTGAGGGGTTTCTTGGAGGATTACTCACTAAGGTGGGTTTAAAGTTGGGTTTACCCGCATGCCAAAGGAGCTGGTAATGTCTTTAGGAGCTGATTAGATCCATTAGTGCTGCTTCTCCTCTCCCTGTGTGTTTTTGGTAGGATGCTGTGCCTGACTAGAGAGCAGCAAATTGTCTCCCTGCACAGTCAGGCTGCTGCAGGAGCAGGTGAGGCAGCATTAGTGCACAAAAACATTACAAATAATGTTTGTAATGCACAAACAAATGCACGTTTGTTGGAGCACATCCTTCCCCTGGCCCTGCCTGCTTCCCTGGCTCTGCTGACAGGTGGCTGCACAGCAGCACTCCAACATTCACTTTGGGGCCTCCTTTCTCACCAAGCCTGTTTCAATACCAGGAATTCTTTTTCTGATGTGCACTCAGATTCCTGACTCCTCCTCGAGTCCCTTCCTTCATCATCCCGGAGTGCTGGGGATGGAGGAACAGCTGCTGTGCCAAGGGATGTGGCCACGAGGGACTGGGAGGGGATTCTGCTGCTGAATATCTCTCATTTGCTAGAATAGAATATCTCTCATTAAATGGACTGTCTCTCTAGCCACAGTCCTTTCAGAAGCCGGCAAACACCAACTAAAGCAGGGGCTGCCTCAGTGAGGTTTGGATTTCTCACCTTCATTTGTTCCCTCTTTACGATCAGTCACTGCAGCAGAACAAAGGTGTTCCAAGATAAATTCTTGAAGTCTCTTTAAATTCTTGCTCAATGGAAAATTTGGGCTCTGGGAAAAAAGACAAAAACACAGGGAGATGAGCATAAGTATCAGCTGCAGTGAAATCACTGCTGGTGTGAAAAGAGGAGACACGAGAGCCTTAAGGGAAGAGTTTGTACTTTGAAAATTTATAATGGCAGTTGAATAAGCAATTCTTTCAGAAGCTGAGTGGTAAAGGGAGACACAGGTGTTTTGTTGAACAGTGAATTAATAGGTCATGGTCTTTTAATATGAATGTTGCTGCGTTGTTGGTATTGGAAATTTGAAACAAGTTTATTTTTGTTTCTTTTCTTTTCTTTTTTTTTTTTTTTTGCGTGTGTGTGATTTCAATCCATCTTATTTTCCACTTTGCCATTTTGATACATGGGAGCAGAAGAAAAAGGGCAAGGAAAATAACAAAAAGGAGGAAGAAACGAAATACTTTAAAAGCTTCCCAGAGAAAAATATTTCTGTATCATCTTACTGTAAGTAAAGGACTGAGCTGGTATGAAGTTGGCTGATCCTCGGAATCCCTGTCATGGTATCAGGAGCTAATGATTCCTCTTTACCTATTGAGATAGTGGCAAATTCTATTTACTGTTGTCCCTTGAACAGCCGGGGCAGGAGGGGATGAGAGAGGATGGGATAATCTCTGGAAGGCAGCGTTTAACACCTGCCTGCGAGGAGGTAATTGCTGCATCCCTGGGGGATTAGAGCACAGGAACTTTTCTGGAGAGGAGCAAAGCCCTGCTCGGCTCTCTCACCGGGCCGGTGTCAGAGGACACCGAGCACAGAATGGAAGAAGCAGGAAAAAAGCGCGGTGTGTGCAGAGGAAATGCGGCTTGTGCCTCAAAACCGGAGAGGGATTTTCCTTTCTCAGCCCCGTCCTCGTCCAGAAGGGCTTGGGGAACCCTTGGGAATGCCTGAAGTGGTGCCTGGGTGTCAGGAGGAAGGATGTTTAACAGGAGACAAACTCTCTGACACTCACCTGTGAGCAGGAAACTGCAGAGTTTCACAGGAGTGTGGCTTTGGGGTAGATTGCCCCCAAAACAACCTCAAAAGATGCAGTTTCACAGGAGTGTGGCTTTGGGGTGGGCTGGCCCCAAAACAACCTCAAAAGATGCAGAGTTTCACAGGAGTGTGGCTTTGGGGTGGACTAGCCCCAAAACAACCTCAAAAGATGCAGAGTTTCACAGGAATGTGGCTTTGGGGTGGGCTGGCCCCAAAACAACCTCAAAAGATGCAGAGTTTCACAGGAGTGTGGCTTTGGGGTGAACTGGCCCCCAAAACAACCTCAGTCAGAAGCCTGGTTTTGTTTTTGACACTTAATTTGCAGTACAGAATTATTTTAACAACAGACTTGATTGTAACTATTTAATCACCTTCACTCTGTTGAAGATGACAGCTGAAAGTCACTGAGAGGTTTGTGGAAGACGCAGAATTTGAGGAGAGGGGAAGAGCTGATTTGTCGTTTTCTGAAGAATAATCCCAGAAAAAACACATTGCTTGGCACAGCACTAAAATTTAGGAGTGAAATAAAGCCCCAGTGAGATTTGCACTTTCCACTGTCAGTATTTACAGCACTGTGTGAGCACAGAGCTGCTGACCTGCTGGGAGGACACAGGAGCTGGATTTCTGCATCAATTGACCCTGCCAGGAGCAGGGAGTTGCACTCTGATCCTTCTGGGTCCCTTCCAACCTGGGCTGTGGCAGTCAGTGCCATGCTCTGCTTCCCAAGGTGCAGCTAGGTTGGATTTGATGATCCCAAAGGTCTTTTCCAACCCAGTTAATTCTGTGATATTCTGTGACTCTCTGGTGCTGTCGAATTGCCATGGAAGCCAACAGCTCTGTTTTGTGGGCTTCATCCTGAACTTCACCTGCTCTTTCCTTTCCAGTGCACCCAGATTTTATCACCTTGTGGTGATCCTTGTTGAATGAGCACAGATTTCTTACTGTAACAACATCTCAAGTTGAGAAATTATATTGTGTAATGTGGATGTGTTGTTTCTAAATGCTGTCTCAGGTGAAATTGCAAATATCTTTGAAAATGTCTCAGGAATGATAATAATTCCAAATTCCCCTCATCCTGGCATCCTTTGAAAATTGTCTCCCACCTTGCTGCTGTATTGGAAATTACCTCTTGTTTAGCAGGTATAAACACAGAAATTTACCTGTTTTTGGTCTGAAGGCAGAATAAAGATTTAACCACAGCGAGGAGGCAGCAAATGAACTGTTTATGTTCCAGTTACTTTCCTGTCTGACCGTGTGAGTGGCGTTAATCGAGAGGGGACCAGAGCTCCAAAGGTGTTTGCAGATAATGTGCCCTGCTTTGCATTTGGAACGGGCAATCAAAAATGCTGATTGCATTCTGAATAAACACAGCTTTGTCTGGCCATCGGCCGAGTTTGTCATTGTCACATGGGCACAAATAGAAAAAAGCCCTGTGGTTTCACCGGATTTTGTTTAAATTAAAAAAAAAAAAATTAATGTTAAAAATGCTCCTTTCACACTGAAAACATTCTGCTCCAGCAATAATTTCCAGTGAAACCAAAGGATCAGAAAATGGGGAATGACCTCGCAGTCAGAGGCAGCAAGTGGAGTTTAATTCATTTGCCTGGAGAGTGCTTGCCAACACTGTCATGGAGAGCTCGCTGCTGCTCCAAAAAGTCACTTGTGCTTATAATAATTAGAGTTCCAATGATCTGGAACTGCTTGATTCAGCTAAAGTTTTGGCAGGTGGTTGACACAAAGAAGACTATTAAACCGCTGTGCCAGCCTTGAAAAAGTCATTTCAAATTATTTGCGTGCTGTAATGCTGTTACAGTCATCCAAAAAAAAAAAATTATCAATCTATTAGCTATGGATGTGCAGTTATCGTTTTCTGTCACATAAAGCACATGAATTACGGATTTTGGGGAATAAATGGATCAAGAAAGTTCACTTGGTTAGCTGCATTAAACGTTCTGCTATTATAAATTAAATTGTTCCCCTCTATATTTTGATATATGATAGCTCAAGCTCACTTGGCACTCGTAGTAAACCTTCCTACCTGGAGCTCTGCCTGATGAGCAACTGTAAATGTGGAATTGCCCAAAAATGCTTGAAAAGTGTGTCCTTCCTCTTCCAATACAAAAAACAAAACAAAACAAAACCAACAAAACACACCTATGAAAAGCTCATAATAAATCCTATATTTCCTTTTTGAACCTGCTCAGATTTGCAAAGCCCCATCTATCAGAAAATGCCAAGTTTGCCACCAGATGTCAGCTAAGATTTAAGGAGCTGCCGTTTTCCTGGACCCAAAGGTACTTTTGAGATAGTGCAGCCCAAATCCCTTCCCAACAACTGCTAATGGACTTCCAGGCTTGTTTTTACCTGAGCATTAGCATGACTTTTAGACGAAATACAAGATAACACATCTTTTATCAGCTATTCCACTACTGTGTCTAAGTTTAGTTAATAGCAGAAATAAAAAACTATATCTTCATAGCTAAGTTACTTTAACATTATACACATAGCATGTTAATATCTGTGAAAAGCCAACATTATAATATGTATTTATAGCATGTAGAAGCTCAGGTCAGTGGTTTGGGGGCAATGTCTCTTGGCCAGGCTCTGCAGTGTCCTCCCCACACCATCTCTCTCCCAGCATTTCCACAGGCAGTTTTCCTTTTGTCTCACCCTCTGTCCTAACCCTGAAGCCTTGGGAAGGCTGACCTGGAACAGAGCCAGAGAATAAAGCAGAGATTTATTAAAAGGCCTTTAGGGTACACCTTGAGCCTGCTACACCCAAGGTGGACCCAAAATGGTCACAAAAAAATGGCTGAATGGTCACGAGGTCTTACACTTTTATAAGTTTTGGTCCATTTGCACATTGGGGTTTAACTGTCCAATTACAGCTTCAGCTTGTGTGTATTCTTGGTGACAGCAACCTCTGAGCTCCCCTCCTTGCACGGCCTGCCTGTGTGGCACAGCAGTTTCCTCCTTTCATCCTTTCTAACTCCACTACTCTCTGAAAAAGAAGTCACTTATCCTCTGCCACTGCCGTGCCCCCCAAAAGGAAGGGAATGTAAATCAAGTTTCAGTAATAAATAAGGTAAAACTTGGCCCAGGAAGAGCTGGCAATGAGGCTTGAAAATGAAGCTGGGGTTTCTGCATCTTCACAGATGTGTGTGGTGACACTTGTGCACAGAGAATGTCAGGCTCCACGTTACATGAGCCCATTTGCAGCTTTTATAAATAAAACACCAGCAGCTTTCCAGTGTGAGGAGATGGGGCTGGGATATTGTCTCCTGCAGGGATTCATCTCAACCTTAATATTCAGATGTGAGCGCATAGGAGCCACTCTGTGCACTCAGTGTGTGCAGGTAGCTGCAAAAGAACAAATAGTCTGAAGCAAATACCTTTGAATATTCAGCCCTTAATGGGTGTAACATTAATCACTAAATACTGAGTTTAACTCGAGCTGTTTTGATGATGATGATGATGGAATGATTAATAAAGTGGTCTGAACCGTAGTTCAGAGCTTCTCTCTAGGGAGCCTTCCTTTGCCAATTTTGGCAAGATGGCCTCCTGCAGCAACAGAATCAGAAATGCCAATCGTAATTGAAATTTTTAATTACATTTCCTGCTTTATTTCAAGGTAAAAAGTGTCTGGGTCGGTGGTGATTCATTTTCCCACCTCTTTGAGTGTTGATAGTGCTGAGTGTGTACAGGCTTCCTGTGAGCCCTTGGCTTTCTAAAAATGATAAAGGATGAGTACAAAGGCAAAATGAGTCCTTTCCAGAGATAACCACGGTGTTTTGCAGGCCTCTTCACAGCCCTGTCAGGCACACTGCAAGTTTACTTAAATAAAGTCCTCAAACTTCACGTGGTATTAAAGGGAGATTTGAGAGAGTGGAAGGGTGCAGCTGAGCAGAGCAGTGTGCAGCCCTCACAGCACGACCCACGCCTCGAATCATAAATCATGGAGAAAGGGAAGAAGGAGAAAAAAAACCCAATAAGGGATTTCTCAGTGAGACAATTTCTTTACTTCTTGCAAAAGGTTAAGGCTGCTATCATCCTGGTCAGCACAAAGGGGAGCAGAAGGGCCTCAGGGAGGGTGGGTGATGCCACCAGGGACAGGCCAAAGAGTGGATAAAATAATTCACCCTGAAGATGAAGAAATCACTGCAGCCTGGTCAGCAGGGGCTGCCCTCAGAGAGCACAGGCTGAATTTTTAGATTTTTAGACAATTTCCGAACCTCAGGCTGAGTGGCTCTGCTCTGGGGTTGCAGGGTGTGCAGCCAGGCCTGCAGAGGAAGGGTTAGGTCTGAGGGAGATGTTTCTGTTTCAGGTTTCCAGTTTAGATATTCCACTTCTCAGTGGTAACAAATGACTTTGCAGTTTGTGGTGGTCTGGTTGGAGTTCACTCCCTGGCACCTGGGCTGCTCTGTCATAATATCCTGTTTATTCCCATTTATTCTGCTGAGGTTATTTGGGATTTGTGCAGCTCTGGAGTAGAAATAGTACAGTAAAACCTGAGGGACATCTGCCCAGGCTGTTCTGCCTCCTGTTGCCTGTTTAACCCACCTTCAGCTCAGGTTCTTTAGTTACAGACAGTTACTTTTGTCCAGGATTTTTTTTTTTTTTTGTGTGTGTGTCTAACTATTTATTTTAATGTCTTAATGATTTGAAAAGGTCAGCAGGGAGAAAATAAATCAAGTTGGAGTTTTGCCATGGAGTAGGCATTCAGAATTGACTGACCCTCGGCTGCTGTGATGGATGTCATGGATTTACAGAGACCCCAGGACTGGATTTGCTGCTGGGATATCTGGATTTGCTGCCTTTGAGATGGGTTTAGCTCTAATTTTCCTGCTGAAATAGAGCAAGCTATGCTGAGGCTCTGGCCTGGAGACCTGTTGCTTGACACTTTTTACATTTTATTTTTAAACACAATTTAATATTATGCTGGATGTCCTTCTGACAGAACTTTAAAAGTTATTGTACGTCTTCCTGAAGAGCTCCTGTTTGGTATTTCCATTGGCCCCAGCTTTCAGACTCAAACACATGAATTTTTTTCCTTCTGGAAAGGCACTGAAAAGCCTCACTCACTTTTGTGCTGGTTTTGTCTGTTTGTGATAAAGCTGATGGCAATATTTCTTAGACACAGCAGGGTCAAATTCCTCCTTCATGTGTCTTTTTACCTCAGAGATGTTACAGCAGAAATCTCCTTCAGGCTGTGTTGTCAAAAGACCTCATCTTCTGTTTGAGAACCAAAGTTGCCCAGTTTTCAGAATATATCAACACATCAAGGACACTTTAGACACGGAGTTTCAGTGAGAACACCCAGAGTTTCTGAAATGTTCTTTTTCTTAGATACATAAATTGTAGCTGAGCCTTTCAGAAAATCTCGTCTTGGCAACAGAGCTGGCAATGATAAAGTCCAGGTCTGAGCATCCTATAAATTAAGCTCTATTGATGTTAATCTAACAAAGTCAATAGCTGGTTTTTACAGTGGAGGTTCTCTAAATATGCTAATTCTAAACATCTCAGTTAGAAATATAAATCATGAATTTCAATAAACTATTAGTGTTCTTTTGCAGGATTTCCATAATATTGTCCCTGTCTTTTTTGCATTTTTTCATTTCAAATTTAACGTTTCTATTTAATTCTTACATTTCAAGAAACAATCTAAAAATTGTTCGAGATTCAGAGAGAGAACTTCAAATTCCTGATTTTCAGCTCATGGGGAGAGAAAACGCAAATCCATTTTCAAATGGAAGTTCTAGTATAGAGGTAAAATTGACTTTTGAGCCATTAACTTACTTTTAACTCTGCCATGTCTGAAAATAACTGTGGAAAAATTAGTGTTTATTTAAGAGTGAATTTGTATACATTTTAGCAGATTATATGGCAAAAATGTTGTTTGATATTTTTTTTCCTGAGGACTTGAAATACAAAATCGCTCTGTTGGGTTTTCTTAGTAGAACTACAGCTTTTAATGAATTTATTTATTCATTCTGCATTGGTTTGTGCTGTGGTTTTGGCTTCATTGAGATGCCAGCTGCAGCAGAGGCCCCGGGGTGCTCTCTCTGTGTTTTGTTGGTGCTTGTTTTACACAAACTGCCTCCTGCACGACAAGGATGGTTTGGGTTCAGGCAATGGAAATCCTGTCCCTGGAGAGCTGGGCACTGAGTCACCTCTGAAACTGCAGCAAAAACAAAAACCCTCCAACAGTGTTAGAGAATTAAGGTATTACTGCCTCAGAGTTGTTCTGGGCAGGATGTGCCACAGGAATAATTTCATCCACACACTGTCCTGCTTGTGCAGGGAGAATCATCGCAGCACACATCACCTTTACTCCATTTCCCCCACATTTATACAGTCAAAACCCAGAGAAATTCACTGGCTCATAGACCTCAAGTTATGCAGTTCTTAGTATGTGTTTCCTATTGGTTATTGATACCTTCACTTTGATATTAATGAGGTTCCCATCTTTCATTCTCTTATGGATGTTTTCCCAGACCAGGTGTCTCCAGCCATGTCAGGGGTAATGTTTGGAGATGATGGTGGTCATTAATGGTCATTAGTGGTCATTAATGGTCATTATTTTTTTATATCTTCTATGCTACCCCCAGTCTGTGCTGAAATGTTAAACTCATCAGACCCCCAGTGCAGAAACAGCCCTGCGAAAAGAAACTTCAATTCTTTTCCATCTGGGCAGAAGTGGGAAAAACCCCTGACTAAAGATATATTAAAAAAAAATTAAACTTGTGTAAGGATTTTACGTTTACCTGTCTTTGTTTACCAAATTTAGTGCAGGGGTTTGAGTGTCTACTAGAACTCTGCTGTGAGATAGGATTAGGAGAAATGCGAAGCAGGCTCAAATCTTAAAGGTATAAAGATAGACCTATTAGCACACACTAAAAGAAGAAAATTAGAATCAAAATGAAAATTTTAAAACTCTCCTGCTGCCATGTTAACCCCTGACAGCCTGGTGCTGTGTCCAGCATTGCTGCTGTGGGATGTTAAATCCCAGGGGACAGGCAGGTGCCCAGCAGGGCACTTCCCTGGCCTGTCACAACTGTCAATAATTTCCCCTCCCTTTTCTCTGTTCCATGTGTGGGAGCATTGCTTTCTGCCTCTTTAATGTCTAACCAGGAATTTCCTATTTCCAAATACCAATTTCCTTTGGAGATGAATGAAAACTCAGCTACCAGCTTCTTTCCCTCCTTGATGATGCACTAAAGAAATATTCATCAGGCAGCCAGAGCTGTCTTTATTTACTCCTGTTCTCCTTTCCCTGGAGCTTCTTGTGCCTCACTCGTGCTGGCTGCATAATTACTCTTCATACTGAGATGAAAAACTGATTTTAAGATGTTTTCTTCGTGTGAACACAACACTCCATCCCAAGGCAACAGTTGCAGATTCAGATTTAATTGTGAATTAATGGAAAAGGGAGAGAAAGAGGCTGTGCATGGTAAAGGAAATTTAACATGCTTGTTGCAATAACGAATGTTTTAGAGGTTTTTTTTTTTGTATTCTTCCTTAATTCTTGTAGTCATGTTTGGCTGGAATGCTCAGATTCTTTCTCTGGAATGCCTCTGGAAAGTCTGGAATATACAGCTGTTCCCAGCCATCCCTGCTGCCAGCATTCACAAGGAGATTCAGACAGAATCTGCAGCAACCTCCTTTTATTTTCACTTGGCACTCACGCTTGAATCCATTCTTTTGCAAAGATTTTTGTCCTTTATCTGCTCCTTGGACCGTGTCTCTTTCTCTCTCTTTTTACATTCCTTTCTGCCTCTTCCTTTATCACATCCAAGCAAATCTCTGGGTTCACTTCTAAAGCCATTTGCAGCCTGTCTTTGCCTGAACCCTTATCTCAGGGCTGGGATCCAAAGCCAGCCCCCGTATCTGATGCCAGCCCCTATCTCCCACCTCTTCATGAGAGGAGCAAACAACTTTCAGCTTTCCCCTCATCACTGGGGAAAAGATTCCCGTGCTTACCACAGAGCCACGGCTTGGCTCTCTTTCAAATTCCCCTTTTAAAACAAATTTCTCTTCTAAGACTCTATTTTGCCATGAAACCTTCAGAACTGCTGTGTGAATCTGCTGCTGCTGAGAGAGAACACTGCCATGTGATGTGTTTAGCACAGCCCTGCTCTTCATTTCTGCTCCTCTTTGTATCCTTTTTATCAGAGAAATTGTGTTGTGGAGGGTTAATTTATTTTTTTTATTTTGGTTGCATATGTAGGTCATCCAAAACAAGTCATAAATTAATATTGGATCTGTAAAACTGTCTCCTGTCTTGACAGGGAAAAGGTTGAGATCAATTCTGAAAAATTGAGAAAAGATATATTTTGACAGTTCTTAAATTTATTTTTTTTAAGTGACAGCCCTTGCAATAGATTTTTTTTTTTAAATGCAAGTGTACAAACTGGGAAACAAAATCAAATCATATTTCAAACTGAATGATGTGTGCTTGGAAATAAATGCTCTGAGTTTGGGGCTCATTTAAGGGTAAGAGAAGTTCTTTGGCCTTTAGGAGGTGGAAGGAGCACCTTCCCTCTGATTAGAGTGGAAAACTGGTGGGAATTGTACAAATTTGAAACAAAATCTTTGTCTGCCTCTCCTCAGGCTACTGTAAAAGGAAAATAGGATGTGTCTATGCAAGTGTAGACCTTGATGGGATTTTAAAATATCCTGCTGTTCCATGTTTTTTCTCCATCAGGGTCAAGTACATTTTCAGGATCTGCCAGACTCTGCAGCTTCCAAAGTCACTTTGGGAAAGTCTGGGAAGGTATTTCTTGTTACCTAATGGGATTTTTCTTGCCTCAGTTTAACTCCATTTGTTTGTCACAGACAGAACCCTTCAGGGTTCTGATTTTTCAGGATCTGATTTTCCCCTCAGGCTTCACAGCCACATTTGTCCTCCAAGGAAAGTTGGGATGTATTTTTGAGGCTTCTGAGCCTCATCAGAAGTTCCTATGGATGTTTTTTCTGGTCTTCCTTCATCTTCTGAGCTCGTGTGAGTCTTCACTCTCTCTTTTCTGCTCTGAAGAAATAAACACACTTGAAATAATGTGCAGCTTTACAGAAATTTCCGTGTCTCCACTGAAGTCTAAAGCTTTCATGAGAAGAACAAAAAAAAGAAAGATAAGATATGATAACAATACGCAAAGCCAAGGACTTTTCCAAGCCCAGCAATCCTGGATGGGGAGGATTTCACAGAGGATAAGAGTTTCTGCAGCAGGACCAATGGGTGATAGAATAATTAGTGAGGAATTCAATCACTGAATGGATTCTCAGTGGGCCTTAATTACATTCTTCCATGCATGATCCTGCAAGCCTTATGCAAGTGAATTTTCGTTAAAGCAAAGAGAGGTTTTTATTGCCTGAGAATTACAAATTTGGGCTGTTGGCATGTTTGGATTTACCTGTTTATTTTGTGTGGTTTGGATGGATACCCAATACTGGGATTTTTTTAAGCTCTGTGTTTCAAACACCCAGCCCTGCCCAACTTCTCTGTGGTGAGGAAGGACAAAGCTGTGCTTTGCAGAGCAGTGAGGTGGAAAGAAATAAATAAATTCTGCTGAGCATTAGACTTTGTGTCTGCAGAAAAAAAAAAAAAAAATACAACGAAAAAACCAAAACACCAACTTGGAAGTATATGGTTTTCTATTTTTCCAGAAAATTCCTCTGATGGGCAGAGGCAGTAAAGCAGCTGCAGGAAAATAATGGGCAAGATTCGGCATGGATCTAAAGGCAATAAAATCCTAATAGGAAATTAAATCAGCTTGCAGGGCTGGAGCAGAATGTGTATAATGCTGGAAAGTTCTTGCTAATCTTTATCTAGGAGCCCTGAAGTAGTGGCAAATCTTGGTAATTTGGTAAATCTTGGTAAATATTCACCCTCAAAGGGATGCACAAGTTCCTGCCATGAATATCTGAACAAAACCAGCTGACAAGATTCCTTTGTAGCCTTATATAAAGCTGGGGAAAAGTGTTTGGAAAATAAATTTTCAAAGGCACTATACTAAAACCCTCAAATTTTCTGTGTTGTAGCTCAGCCTCACTTTGGTTTTCTGCCACAATGTAAAGGTGGCTTTATTTCCTTAAAATGCTGAGAAAAAAGATATCAAATTTTCACTGTCTTCACTCTCCCTAGTGACAAAGGGGGATATTCTGAATAATCTCTATACAAGGAGGAAAGCTTGTATGAGGGAGATGAGATTTTTGGGCTGAATTTCCAAATATTCAGGCTCTGGGATTGCAGGGTGTGAAGGGTTAGGTCTGAGGGAGATGTTTCTGTTTCAGGTTTCCAGTTTAGATATTCCACTTCTCAGTGGTAACAAATGACATTGAGGTTTGTGGTGGTCTGGTTGGAGTTCACTGCCTGCTCCAGGGAATGAACTCCCCATCCTGCAGCATTTGCAATGGAAATACTCTGGAAATTATCCCCATAAATAAGATCTGAATGATTGTGTGTAATCTATTGTGTTTGGCAGGGCTGTGATCAGAATGGGGTAATTTGGGGAGGAGGAAGAGAGGGATGAAGGTTTGTCTGTGAGGTGTGTGACCCTCACACAACTCTTGCCTCAGGGGGTGAACCCAAGAAGAAAAGTCCTGCTCAGGTACAGAGCAGGTGTTGCTCACACCAGTGTGTGGTTCTGGGTTCTGCATTGCTGGAAGAAAGTGCCTCTGCTTTCCATTTTTCTGCTTGCATGGCTATCCCAAGCACTTGGGGCTGGGGAAAACACTTCTGTTCCCCCAAATTGTGAGATTCCCCCTCATTTTTTGAGAACAAAGGTTTCATGTGAGGAGGGGAAAAATTTCCTGTGTTCATTTTTAATTGATTTGCAGGCTAGATCTTAGGGGACAACAGGACAAACATTTCTTATACACCAAAAGAACTTTTTTTTTTTACCATTTGATCAAACATCAAAGAGGATAAAACCTTGATGTTTCTTTTCTCAGTGTTTTTTATGTTACTTTTCTGATCTTGGAGAAGGTTTTTGTGGGGACACAGCTGCCTCTATCCCAGAGCTCTGACATTCCCTAGGCTGTCATGAGTGCTCGTACACAGAGATTTAAACCACGGGGCTCCAGGCACAAATGGAAATTCCAAAAGGTGTGCAGCAAAACCTGACTCCTTTTTTTTTTGTTGTAACCACCCCTTGAAAAGACTGGAGTATGTGTCTGAATTTGCTCTCTGGTCTCTTGAGGGTTGCTCATTAATCCAGCTCTTGTGAAATCTCAGGAGACATTTGGCTCTGACTGAAACCTTGTAGAGTATTTACTCATTCCTGGAAAAGGTCCTGATCCAGTGTTAGATCAGCCTTGCTCTGACAGATCTGCTTTATTTGTGGTTACAGCCATTGACAATTACTTTGGTAACTATAACTACAGACTAATTAGGAAAAAGCACCATTTAAATGCTAAATAGATAAGGGAACTAGAATTCTTTTGGCTTGTCAAATTGATCCATTAAATCTCTGTGTGTTGTACCTGTAATTTCAAAGCTCCAATTATCATACATTTAGTGAAAGGAGTGATAAGGTTTTCTGGAGCAGAAAGTGATAAGAGATAAAAGTGAAAAGTTGCCTAATAATAACTTTCACTAAAAGCTATCAACAGCAAATGTATACCTCTGATAAGAACCAGAAGGCAAGAACTTTAAATCCTGATATCTGCAAGCAAACAAAGTGTGAGGGAGAGCAGGAGCTGGGAGGAAATGTCACCACGTTGTTCAGGCAGGATTTCAAACGCTGTCCTTGGAGCCCACGCTCCTGGGAGAGCTCCATGAAATCCAGACACCCTGGCCTTGGGAGAAGCTGAGTGTTCCAGGTAAAAGAATTATAAAAGAAAGGCCTCATAAAATCAGGCCTGCTCTGCTAAATTGCCAAAGTTAGCCTGTCACTTCTTCTAAGTAATTTGCAAATTCCAGAGCAAAAACAATCTTGGTGTGAGAACTCGTTAGCATCACAACCTGTTCCTGGGCTAAAAAACAAATGTGTCTGCAATAACAAGGGATTGGTCCCATGAGAATCTGTAAAGAAAAGATGTGAACAATCCAAGGGTAGATAGAGTTGATGGACTAGTAGAACACTTTTACTGACCAACAGAGGAATTGGCAAGAAAGCTGTGAAGCAGCTAAAGCTGCGCACGAGGTCTGTAAAGACTGTATAAAATGAGTTGTGAAAATGAAGAATTGGCTTTTCCCACGTGAAGAAAATTGAATCCCAGCTAACTTATTACAACATTCCATGTGATCCAGGAGGGAGTCACCTGCCAGAAAGCCAGCAGAGGATGGAGGAGCTGAGCCCTGGTGCTGCTCCTGCTTCTCTGTGGGACTGTTTGTTCTGTAACCAACCCCAGAGACAGGCAGCAGCTCCTAGGGGTGCCCAGAGGTTGTTTAGAGAATTGTGTTGCCTCACACCTTCTCTTGAAAGTCTTTGAGGGTAAGATGGAGAGGAATGACTCAAATGCAGCTGAGGATTCAGGCCCTGGTGAACACTGGAGTTTGTGAAGAGGAGAAGAGAACTGGAGGTGCTTCTACTTCTGATCCACAGCGGGGAGAATCTGAATAGAACCTTTTGGTGTCTCTCTTTTCTGTTGATCCAAACCTTTGAACTGGGAGCTGGAGAGGTTTTTATAAAGCCTGGAATCAAATTTTGAAAGGGTTTAAAGGTGAGAGATTGTGTGAAGGACAAATAATTTTGAGAAAAAAGATTTGAGAAAAGGAGGAAAAGTGTGACCTTAAGAGATGGTGAGGTAGAAAGGATTGTTCTTGTTAAGCAGAACTTCACAGGAAAACAATGCAGAACTGGCTGCTGTTTGTGAGAAGGGGTAAAGAAGAAAAGAATCATTCTTTTTTGAGGGCCCAAGAGGCTTTATTTCATTTTGAAACCAATTCTTTGTAACATAATGGCTAGAGAGCATATGTATTCTAAATGGCACTTCAACCCCACTTCAAAAAAAGCCATCAGTGTTAAAACACTCATCCTTACTTTGTGGTGTTGCTTTCTTTCTTTCTTTTTCTGTTGGTGGATTGGAAATGCTGAGCCTAACTTCTGATTGGCTTTAGAGACACTGCTGGTGAAGCTTTGCACAGAAAGGGAATGAAGCTGAATTTTTTTCAGCTCCTGACAATAGATAAAAAATGAGAAAAGTGCAGGTAAAAGACAAGAAAAAGGTGATCACTTTTGCTTTTAGAGTCTCTTTGGAAGTTTGACTTTAAATGAAGAATTGGTGGAGATAAAGGAATTAAAATGTTTTGCCTCTGAAAAATAAAAGTATTTATTGAAGGGGTGGGAATGCTGATGTTCAGATGGTTGAAATACACTTTTAAAAAATCCTTCAACTGAAGTGTATCCCCTGAACCAGTGGCAGCCACACATGTCATGGGTTGGTAGGCACGGGGGAAGAAGGAAGGAAAAATATCTGGTGAGATTCTTGTATTTTCAAGATGCATAAAGGGATCAGCACAAAATTTCTTCAGGTCTTGTTTTGCAGAACCTTATTCTGAAAGGGGTTTATTTTCTGAACACTTTTTGTGATAAGGGTTAGGAAGGAGGCAGGAAGCAGCACTGCCCTCCAGCCAATTAGAAAATTATCTGCCCTCATAATGGCACCACTTCGACAGCAGCAGCCCTAAAATTGTGATTCAGTTGTCAAAATATTTGCCTTTCATATAAATATACCAATTTTTTCAAAGGCTAGGTAACAGAATAGGTTAGGAATTATTCTCGATGGTGAAAACTGTGAAACCTCTGAATTTAGTCACGTTTCCTGAAGTGGTGGGAAGATGTGGTTGTGTTGTGATTGTGTTTGACAGGCTGCTGATGCCCTGTCTGACAGGACAAAGAGGAATGACTCAGATTTAAACATCTCATTAGACTTTTTCTTGTGTCTTGGGACAATTGAACATCAAAATAATAAATAAGGAATTCCAGTGCTGGCAGAAGGGGGTGGTGAGAACTAGCTGAATATTTTGGGTTGTGTGAACGTCACCTCAAAGGACTCTCCCAATAGTGAAAATTGCCCAAATCCACACTCCCCAAAAAGCAGTTTGGTATTGGGGAAAGGTGCAAGGTAGAACTGTTCCAGCCCTGGCCTGGCAGGGAGCTGCTCACATGGAATAATCTCACTGAATTTCCGTGTGAACAGAAATAAACAAGCAATATCTGTATGCCTTGTGCTGAAAGAGCACAAGCCATTTCTTTTGGTGATTGCAAAATAAGGATTTTTGGTGTTTCCTTCCTCAACACCTCAAACCTTTGAGGAATTTGTCTGCACCAGTGACTCTGTGCTGCTGTCTCATGGGTCTGTGAGTGCTGACTGCTCTTGTATCTGCAGGAAAACATTTGTTTCTTTATGTGTTTAGAGATTCTGTGGGATAAAATGCAAGCACTTCGTAATAACAATAATAACACCTGAGAGGCCACAAGTATCACTGGGGATGTAGATTTTTATTAGCTAACATGTATTAAATGTGAATTAAAAGCTAAACACTGCATCAAAGGTCTGCCGTGACACCTGCAACAGACACTGGCAGAATAAAAGAATCCATCTTGACCAATTTTAAAATTAAAGCAGCTTAGATTTAAATTTGCACTTTTTTGAGCAACACCTTTTTTTTTTTTTTTTTTTTTTTTTTCTTTCTTCCCTTTGGGATTATGGATGGGACTATTGGCCACATAAAGAGGTTTCTCCAGGGAAATCAAAGATTCTTGGAAGGCTACAAACCCCCTTCTCCAACAGGAAGAGAGCCCCAGCCCACTGTGTCACTGAATGTTCCCAGCAGGAAGAGAGCCAGGGACCTGAACTGACATGATGGATTCCCCCCTCACCTGCTGCCTCCATCTCATTAGACTGCAGTGATTAAGGAGTTATCAAAATTTAATCCTTCAAAACGACGACAAAAGCAGCTTCTGCCCCCGGGGAGGCCTCGTTAGAGGCAGTCACTCACATACACAGAACCCTTCCCACAAATCTCACCCTCTGGGCACTCCCTCCCCACCTGCACACTCAGCCCTTGAATTTATGAGGAAGTGGTGAAGCCTTTAGCCAGCAAGAGCCACTCCTGAGGATAAATATGGGCTCTAAATTATTTCAGCCCATCGGGTATATTGGTTATTAAACTTGGCCTGGTGCAAGGGGGCAGATGGATGTGCTGTGTCATTGCCAGCTGCATTAATTGCATGCTAAAGATTTTCAATTATTTAGGTGGAGATATGGATTGGAATTACACCAGGATTATTCAGGTGACTCTGACAAGCTGCAGCTTGAGAGATGTATGGAAACAAATTAGGTGCAGCTTAGCTGGATCAGGCATCGACTGTTGTCACCTTGTTGCTGCTTTTCTTTTCTTTTCTTTTCTTTTCTTTTCTTTTCTTTTCTTTTCTTTTCTTTTCTTTTCTTTTCTTTTCTTTTCT
>VZUI01013975.1:0-52698 GCA_013401135.1 Cettia cetti | reverse complement strand
CAGGGCCGGGCAGGGCCGGGGCTCGCGGGGCCGGGGCGGGGCCGGGCTGCGCCGGGGCCGCCCCGCTCCCGGCCGGCTCCGGGCCGGGGTCAGCGCTCCCCCCCCCGCTGCCCGGGGAAAGGGCCTCGGGGCTGCCGGACAGCGGCAGGGCCCGGGCACGGTGATGTGACCTGAGGTGGTGCCGCCTCCCCGGGCTGGGAACCCGCCGGGGCCCGCCGCCCCCATCGCCCTCCCCTCACACTGAGACCCCCGGCCCGGGACACGAGCAGTGGTGACCGGCGCAGAATCCCAAAACACACAAAACACGCATATTTGCCCATTCTCCCATCCCGGACTGGTCCGTCTGGTGCCAGCCGAGGACAGGATGGAAAAACTCCTTTCGGGGTCACCCTTGGGATGTCGGGCTCCTTGGCAGGCGGAGCAGGTGCCTGGGCAGAAGCAGGGAACCAGCTCCGGACTCTGGAGCAGTGTCTGTGGTACCCGGACCGTCAGAGGAGTGTTTTAGGGAGAGCTCTGATGGACACTAGTGGAGTTTTCCATGGTGGCAGAGCGGAAGAACATTTTTCCCATTTTGCTCCTCTTTGCCGCCCAGGGAGGTCATGGAGTCTCCTCTCTGGGACATCCCAAACCCACCTGGACGCGTTCCTGTGTCACCTGCTCGGGCTGACCCTGTCTTGGCAGGGGGCTGGACTGGATGATCCCCAGAGGTCCCTTTTAACCGCAGCTATTCTGTGATTCAGTGATTCAGTGATTCATTGACAGCCACTTGTTAGACACAAAAGTGCCGCCGTGGCGTTATTTCCAGTCAGCGCCTGTTATCAGCCGCCCGCAGGTGTCTTTGGGAAGTGTGTGCAATCAGGAAACCATCGCTCGGCAGCGCAGCACTTCCCACACCTCCCAAATCCTCGCCTGGGAGACTCGGGGGACACGGCACGCCGTGACATAAAATAACCTTTGGGCAGGACTCGGGGAGGTCCCGGAGCCGCGCCCGGCACGGGCGGCTGCCCCGGCTGGGTGCCCAAAGCACAGGTGTGTTTATGGGGAGCAGCTCCGTGTCCTGCTGATATGGCTCCTACCTTTGCACTCCCGAGCCACAACTGAGCAATTGCACCGTCTTCAAACGAGACGTGGAAATTATACCACTGCAAACAGCTTTTATTGCCGAAGCTGCCCGTGCCCACTGGGCTGCGTGCCCCGCGGAGCTGCGCTGCGCCAAAGCGGCCCTGGGGAGGAGGCAGCTCCGTGCCTTTCACCTTAAATAACTCCGGGGTGATGTGAGGCTCACACATGACCTGCCGTACTCCCTCAAGCACGGGCCCATCCCGCACCATCTGCCTCCAGCCCTCGCCGGGCCACAGCGGGTGCCCGGGGTTGAGGATAAAGAGCGGGGCAGGCGGGCAGAGACATTTCCCCGCCTCTGGTGACTCATGGCTCAGGCGCGTCCAGAGCCAACAATGTACCTTTGTATTCGGAGATCTCAATGGATTTCTCTTTCGTGGTCTTGTCTGGTTGGCTTTTGAGCCTGTGTAAAGCCCGTAAATCCTGCAATAATGAATCCCACACAGTTTTGCTGCACCTGGCGCAAAGAAAACGCCTCCCTTTGTGGGCATTGAACCTGACATCTGCTAGTTTCACTGCATGCCTCCCTGCCTTTAGAACAAAACAATAAATCCAGCCATTATTCATCCTCTCCCCTGTCAGTCAGGATTTGAGAGCCTTCTATCATTTCTGTCAACTGCTCCGAGCCTCGGCTGAGTCAGTGAAACAGCGTCAAGGGCTGGGCAGTGAGCCTTGGCCGGCAAGCAGTGCCCTGGAGCTAATCCCCTGCTCCGCTGTGTTTGCACCCGCGGGGAGCCCCGGCCGAGTGCCCGGGGCTGGTACTAAGAGGCTCCCGGGAATCCCGCTCGTATTTTGACACGAGAAGGGATGCTGGGTTACGAAACCCAGGTGTGATGATGACAGGGGCCAGCACTGGGAGGCTGTGATGGCAGAGTGCCACCGGGGCACGGCTGATGAGGCTGCAGAGCTGCTAGAGGACGTGGCAGATACAGCACAACAGCGGCTGGATCTGAGGAACAGCCCCAAGTACTGCCAGGGAACAAGGGACAGGGAGAGAGCAGGGCCCGGCAGACTCTGTGTGATTTCACTTTAAACTCAGGTTGCCTGCACAGCTGCCACTCCAGTTTGTGTCCATCACCCACTGCGTGTAACAGGGCATGGAGGGAGAGGGAAGAAGCAAGAGGGAAAAGTAATCCCTTGTAACTGAGCTCCTTCAGCAAATTTGACTTTGTACCTCATGATGCTGATTTAAAACCAGGACACATGGAATGGTTCCAGGATAAAAGATAAAGACCATCTTTCTGGGCACCAGGCCCTCCAGGCACCTGTGGTGCCACAAGGCTGTGCAGTGGGTGGTAAGGGATTAAATGTCATTTCTGTCCTCTGTCACACAGCTGAGGTGAACATGGCACGTCCCACCCCACTGTGGTGGTGGCACATGGAGAATATCCCCAAACGGGGAGGATGGAGAACTAGAGGCTGAGAGAGCCCAGGGCTGAAGAAAGATGGCTCAAATGACAGAGCTGTCCAGCCTGTTTCTCTTTGTGCTGAGGGGCTGTAGTTACCACATTTATCAGCAGATGAACATGCAGGTGACTGTCAGCATTGGAGATAAGGGGGAAATAGCAGCTGGGAGTTCAAGCCAGGGCTGCTCCCTCTGGCAATTCACTCAAACAGGCCCGAGGGAGGGAAAGTGGTTTATAGGAATTCATACATTGCCTTCTGCCCTCCGGGGGACGTGCTGTGCTTTGGAGCCGGTCTGTCTTCCCCAGGGGGATTGCCAGGCCTTTAACCTCCCTTGGATTTCTCCAGGGCTCTGTTTCAGTGTCTGGGAGGGTGCTCAGGGATTAGCCTTCCTCCCAGGAAGAGGCACAATCCCTAATGCGCTCTAAATTCCTTAGCACCCCATGCTCACTAAGCCGCAGATGCTGCTGGAACCTGAATCTCTCTGAGCTATCCCTGTCCTATCCCCATGACTGGATTTGTGGCTCTCAGATGCTCCCTTGTTTAAATTATCAGGATTTTTTGCTTTCTTCCCCTTTTAGCTGTACCTGGGCCTCTTGTCCCTCTTGAGCTCTGCTCCTTAGTGTTCAGCTGCTGCCACACAGAGGTGCCCAGTGCCTGTAAGTCCCTCACCTGTACCACAGGTTCATCACACATCATTTCCCTCACACAGCATCTGCCAAGTGCCATTTCCTGGGTTTATAAACTCAGCCAGAGAATGACAATAACAGAAAAAAAAAACACCCCAAAAAAAAACCCAAAAAAACAAACAAAAACAAACCGGCTTTCCCAGAAAAGTATCTTTTTATTAAATCATGTCTTTAGCCCTAGAAACATTTGAGTACTCGAGGCCTGGTTATCCCACACAAAACAGAAGAGCCCCAGAGAAACCCGAGGCAGCAGAGAGCTCTTGAGTCAGGCAGGCTGGCCCCATGCCTGGACAGCAGCAGTAGCCAGAAACCACAGCAAGTGCTGGGGTCACTGTAACCTCCTTCTCACTTTTCCAAGGAGACAACCTGCTGTTCCAGGGCCCACCGAGACCTCAGAGATCACAGCCCTTGGTTTCAAAACTCTCCATTACCCTCAGGACCATTTGGGCCCCAAAACAGCATGTCCCAGGTTGGGCTCTCCAAGCCAGGGCTCTCTTGGGCCCAGCATTTCCAGCTCCTTGAGCCCCTGCTGCGCCCTCAGCTTCCTGCTGGGACGGGAGAGCAAGGAGGGCTCCGAGTGCTCGGGCAGGTCTCTGTGTGCACCCAGCACAGATCCTGCAGCCACACTGCCCGGCACTCCAGCTGCATTTGGGAAAGGAGCAGGACGCTGCCAGCTCCCTCTGAGCTCCACGGAGAGCAGAGGCAGAATCAGCAGACTGGTTTATATTCACAAGGTTTGCCAGCTGATCAATTCCACTGAAGTGGTCTGGGGCTCCCCCCATTATTTTGATAACCTTGCTTCTTTTTCTCATTTAAGTGAGAGAAAGTTGCTCAATCATCTCAGAGTTTAGGGGCATTACTGGACATAACCTATCCTTCTCCACATTTACCAGACTCGTTGTTACTGTTCCCTTTTCTCCTTGCTACTCAGGCACTGAGTTCTCTTTTCAAAAAGCTGCTGATGTCCCCTCGCTCTGCAGAAGCAAAGGGAGCTGGAAATGAAAACTGGCGCCTGAACTCCGAGGGGAAAAAGGTCCCTGAAGGGCGCTGGCTCCCAGCACTTGAGAGCTCAGGTTGTGTTGTTACTTGGTATCACAACTGAAATCACCCCAGTTCCAGGAATAGAGTTATTAAAGAACAACAGGAAATACACAGCAGAAAATCTACAGCCCATTCAGCACATTTGGGTATGACTCCAGCCTGGTTCCCTGGGGTGGGGAACACCAAACCTGCTCAGTTCCTTCAGCCACCCCCCTGAACCCCCAGCAAAGTCAGGTGTGAGCACAGGGGCACCGCAGGACGCAGGATCCCTGCTCAGGGGCTTTGTTTGGCTGTGTTAGTCTCTGAGGATTTTAGGGCATTCCAAAGATAAGGGCAAAGATCCCTGTCCTTGAATTCCCAGCTCTGCACCAGCTCCACCTTTACAGCACCTTGTAGGTGGATTCCACAATGGAGAATCAGCACTAAAAATACAAATTAAAAACCAATTATCTCATAACCCCCCACCTTTCACTCAAGCTTTTTGAATCCACCCAATGTGCATCTGAGCTGGCCCTGAGCCAGTGACCAGGGGACAGTGGCAGTGACCAGGCCCTGGTCCAGTGACCAGTCCACAGCCTCAGCAGCAGCTCAGTCACCCAGGTGAGAAACATCCCCCAGGTACAAGCCAACACATCCCTGCAGACCCTGGGAGGAGAGTGGGAAGCAGGGCAGGGGCTGTGCCTGAGGGTATGGCTGTAGAGAGGGGAAAAAAACAAAGCAGGGACCACCCCAGTACCTGGGACCAGCACCTTGGGCACGGGACCAGTACGTGGCTCCATTTGGAGCCTGGGAGTCTCCCTCACCTCAGTGCAGGTGGAGAGGCTCCTCCTGCTAAAGGCTTATAGGGCACTCCTGCTGTGATTATCACCAGGCCACTGGGATGCTGATAAGGAAGACTGGAATGCCCAATGAACTGAGTAATTATCCCCATTCTCGGAATATAGGGCAACAACCTGTGATGGGTCTTATCTCTCCTTACCTACGTCACTTTTATGGATACTCTAAAAGCAATACAATACTGTGAAAAATTATTAGGTTGCATTAGTTCTTTAATATTTACTAAACATTTATGGAAAAAAGCAATGTAGTTTCTCTTCAGACAGATTCTTTACATTTAATGTCCACAATGTTTATTCCTTTCAGTCTTTACATTTCTCACACTGGCAGTAAATAGGGTTGAAGTTATTTCTGAACCAAAGCTGCTGCTGGTTCCTGGTGCTCTTTGATAGATGGTGCACTGCCCCAGCAAGAGGTTATCTTACCATTGACACAGCAGGATCACTGGGGAATAATAATGATCCCAATCAGAGTCAAGGCCATCAAACTACCCATTTACTCCCTGGGCTCCCACTGAGGAGATCTTTAACAGGCTGACTTGCCAGTAACAGTTTCCAGTTGACTTTGGCTTGTGTTTCCAGAATGAGAATTAAAAAACACTTCCATGGAAGATGCAGAAAGCCAGGGATAGGCTGTGGGACAAAATACAGGATCACAAAGTCTTTACAGATGACGTGGAAAATGGTATCACCACTCAATAGCCCTTGGGAAGACACTGGGATCCTCGGGAAGGGCTGTCCCTAGCTCCAGGGACTGGCACAGCAAAACCCAGAGCACAGAGCAACTCAGCTTGACCTGAGCTGAGCTTCACCTGAGCCCACCTGGCAGCAGGGCCCTGCTCCCCGAGGAGGAGGACAGGGCCCAGCACATCCCTGGTGGAGGGTTCTGAGAGCAGGTGCCAAGTGGAAGGGCCCTGGAAGGATTTTCTCACTCATACAGTAACATACCCTGGACTAGGACATTAATAATATCCAAGTGTGACTCAAACCAGCTTGTGAGGGGCTGAATGTTTACACTCAGACCAAGAGAGCAGAGCGAGTCTGGCATTCCACCTCAGTGGGATTAAGAATGGGGCCGGGATTAAGGACACGCTCCCGTTCCCAGATGCTGCCAGGCTGGCTGTTCACAACCAGCACCTTCCATTCCTTCAGCCAACCCGACCTGTGCTGCTGAGGGTGCCAAACAGCCCTGCCAGCAGAGCCTGGACCAGGAACTGCCAGGCACAGGTCAGCCAGGCGGGAGCAGCAGGAGCTGCTCGTGGGGTGGATCTGTGCCAGGATCCCGAGCAGTGCTCACGCAGCTGGACACACCCCAGCCTCACACTGCCCTGCCCACGGAGCATCCCCCCAGAGCTGGGGACACAGCCTGGGGGCGAGGACACGAGAGCACATGGACACACCATGGAAACAGGAACCCTGTGCTGAGCTCCAGGCAGCAAATCCAGGCTGAGGAATGAAGAATAAATTTCTTCCTGGAGTTTCCTGCACAGAGGCTGAGTCCCTCCATTGGCTCTGGTGGCTTCAGAGGTGGGAGCAGGTGGGATCCCACAGCAGAGTCCTCACACAGGCAGAAGGAGTTGGCTGGGTACCTTGTGCAGTCAGATGTTTTGCTGGAGCTACAAGGATTTTTCTGCTTTTGTTTTGTTAGCACAGGTAGGGATTATCTGGGAATTCTTGTTTCCCATCCCAGGCCTGGAGGTTAGCTGCAAAGGGAAGCTGGTGGCTGCAGCATGAGTAGAGGTGCAAAAAGCTTTATTTGTTTCTACCTATTTCTACATCCCATATGTAACTTGAATTTTCTTCTTCCCTTTCCTTCCTAGCCAAACAAGAGGAAAAGAGAAAAGCCTCTCTGAAAGTGCCACATCCACAGAGCCTATGATCCCCCAGGCCTCTCCAGCAGAGTGAACACTCCCTGCAGGCACAAGAAAACATCCTCAGGGCCACGCCCAGCACGTAAACCAAGCTGAGAAGCAAGGCTGAAACAGCTGAGGTCCTTCCTGGCACCCTCCTCTCCTGGGGGTGACACTGCCAGCCCTGGCCATAACACATTTATCACATTAACAGGTGTGATAACACATTTACCCAGGCAAGGGCTGGGGGTCACATCCAACATCGCCTCCAGCAAGTGCAGCACAAATCCCCACCAGTGGCTGGTGAACAGCCAGGGCTGGCACCCAATTCAGCCACCCGGGTTTAATCTGCTTCTCTTCAAGGGAGCCAGCTGTCCCCGCTCTCTTGCCTCTGGGTGAGGAAATTCCAGAGCACAGAGGAGCAGCAGCAGCAGTTCCCTGCCGGGACAGGGCAGTGGGATGGAGCTGCTCGTTGCTCACCCCTCACCCAGCCCAGGCACACGGAACTGCCGGCGGCACAGAGAGAACTGGTTTCAGACACACCCTGAGAGCAGGGTGGTGAGAGCTGAGGGAACAGGTAGGAGTAGAAAGACAGACTGTCCTGTGTGCCCAGCAGCCACAGCTGCCCCGGGCAGGGCACTGCAGGGAGCCCCAGAACCTCTGGGGGCTGCTGCAGGGGCACAGGGAGCTGAGCCCATGGGTGCTGCCCTGGCATTCCCAGGAGATGCTGCAGGAGCACAAGGGGGTGAGGAACACACTGGGCCTTGGAGCTGTGCTGGTTGGGACCACGCTGGGCTCATCCTTTACAGGCTGGTCTGACTGAGGAAGTTCCAAGCTCTATTTTTACTTCTAAAGTTTAAATAATTGCAGTTTTTATTTGCCTCTGCTGACCCCTTCCTTTCCCAGCAGCCACCTGAAAAACTCCACCAGTGAAAAGGGGGAAGAAAAGTGTTTTCCTCTGTTACCAGTGGCTAACTCCAAGGACACTGCTGCACACAGGACATCAAACATCACAGCTCTATTCCAGTCACAGCTCTGAGAGAATTTCATCTCTTTAGGTAAATGAATGCTACAAAGGAAAAAAATATGTTCATGTCATAAACATCACAAGCTATGAGGAATATAGATCTTTGGAGGGAAATGCATTCATCAGTTGTCATATCCCATAAACTGCACCAGGAGAACAGTCCATAAGTGTCCATTCCAACACAGAAATTACTGTACAATCTACCTTCTACTTTGCACCCCAATCTACCTTCTACTTTGCACCCACTACAAGTGGTTAGTGAGGATATACAATAGTTCTACAGAGAAATCACTCAAGTGGATACATAAATGGGCCCTTTGGGGGTTAAATAAGATTTTCAATAGTTCCACAATGCTACATTCATGCTACCAAGTTCACTGAATTGGGATTTGAGGAATGAAGAACAGTTTGCCTGTCTCCAGTTAGGAGGTGAAAGGGTCAGAAAGGGAGAGAGTTTTGTGTCAGCATTTTAATCCTCCCACAACCATTTCCTTCTCCAGATAATGTGACTTTGTGCTTTCACTGCACCTCTGGCTCCCACCTCTCACCACAGAGCTGGTGGAAGCTCCAATATTAAACAGTAATTGGCATAAACTTGGGGTTCTTTTTCTTTTATATCTGGCATTTTCTTCCAAAAGCTACAGACTGGTGCCTGTTCTCCCCTTCACTGTAAGTCTGGCAAAGCCGACTGAGTCCAGGGATGAGACGTGGCTACCAAAGCCCCAGCCTGGGGGAGGCAACAGCCCACACCTGTCTGTGTGGCTTTCAGTGGCTTTAAACTATATCTCTCCACCTATTCCTCTCCTTACTGTATGTACATTATTCCTTCAAAAGTTTTGCTATAAAACTGCTCTAAATGTAAAAGGTTCAGCAGTTCTAGCCAGGGGCCTGCTCCCCAAAATCACAACCACAGGTATGGCACAGGGGAAGGAGGACTCTACAGATCAGAACACCAATTTCTCTTCGTAAGTAGTTAAAAGAAAATTTGTACAAGTATTTTCCTTCACTTCACAATCAACAAATTTGAGATACCAGGAAATCAGGAAAGTAAGGTAATTCTTCCCTGTTACTTTGTACGCTTGTAAAAGAAATAACTTGTGTCACCTCCCAGAATTGCCAGTGACTACACAGACTCTAAGTACTATTTGTCCTCTGAAAGGACAGCAGAACATGAAAAAGCCCCATTCCCAAAACCGAAAAAGCACCCCCTTACCTAACCAAACAAAAATAAATAGATTCCAAAAGATACCATCAAATATCAAGTGCAGACCTGGGCTCTCAGGCTGCTCTGACAGAGCTTGGGGTTTTCTCTGTCCTACACAGGAAGGGGCTGAGCAGCTCAGACCAAGAAAGGTCAGGGGAAAAGGGGTGGGTTATGCACAAACAACTGGCAATCAAGAGAAGAGTCAAACTCATGCTCCAAGCCTGTGCTGTGTCCCTCCAGAAGCATTTCTCCCAAATGCCTCAGTGCTCAGCGCCCCCAGAGGGGTCTCCACACAGGAAGAGAGCTCCTCTCCCAACACACAGCAAAACACTGGCATGAACAATTAATTACCATGGCTATTAATTTCTATTTCATTTTTATACCAAAGTGAGCCTGGGAGGCTTCCCAGCCAGGTCCCGTGTTTCTACCCTAAAGTATTTCAGCAAAACTAAAGTTCCATAGTTTTGCAAGCAGCAAAATAGAAAGTAACAATGTTGTGGCTAACTGGAGGAGAACTATACATTCGTGACAGCACGTACAGGTAGTGCAGCACAGCTACTCTGAAAGGAACCAAACCAACGCAGCAGACATGCAGGGTCTGCTAACTTATGTTAAAACCATGTTTGCTGGTGATTAAATATGTCTACAGAAGATATATTACCATTCTGAATATATTTTCAAGCAGACCAAAAATACCTCATCTATTGGTTATGGTGTGTTATTTTTAACTAATTAAATATTGGGAGGGATTTTACCCCCTCTCTTGCTATAAAAATTGCACTTATTTTCTATTAAACAAAACAAACAAAAATGAAGACTTCAATTCTATATCCCAGTATATATTCACATGGAAACGGGATCATCTTGCTCTAAGCTTGCAGGAGTAGGTGTAGCAGTCCTTGCTCTCCAGGACTCCCAGCACAGAAAGTCCCACCAGGACAACCCCCTGCTCCCTCTGTGCTCTGGTGACTTCTTCACTGTAGTGCACGGGTTAATTGGGTTTGTGGGTTTTTTTTGTAAGAAAACCTGAGCTTCAAAAGTCTTTAAAAGGACCTGGAATCAAATCTGGCCCATTCTGACCCAAAACAGCTCAGTTCTGCCAGGAACTCCATCCTGTCCTCGTTTCACACAGCTCCTCCTGAGGCCCCACGGCTCGGGCTGAGGCCAGCGAGGTGTCAGTGTCACCCCCTTCCCTCCAGTCTCTCTTGGCCCAGGAGACTTTTCCTCCCGACACTTCCGAGGGCTCCTCCTTCCCTCCCTTTAGCACTGCTGCCTCCCGTAGGGCTGTGAAGGGCTCCCTGTGCCAATAAAAAAGTCTCTCTGCAATAAAGCATGACTTCTTGGACACTGGTGATGAGCTTCCTCTTGCAAAGTCTTCTCCAGCTCATAAAATGTCATCGTAATCCAATAGCTTGGAGTGCTGGCGGGTCTTCCAGAGGCGGTAAAGGCGGAAGTCAAAGTAAGTCTCAATCATTTGCTTACCTAGAAGTGAAAGGAGGCAGAGGGGTCACACCCTGAAGGAGCATGAGGGAGGGGTGACAGAGCACAGCAGCACAAACCCAGCCCCACTGAAGGCAGGGCACAGGGACCCATCCATGGCAAACACTGACACTGGGCACGTGGAGGGGCCCGTGAGGACCAAACATCTTTTTAGATCTCCTCAACCATGAACAGCTCCCTGTAATCCCTTGGCAGGGTTTGTCCCCGGGGGCAGGAACTGAGCACAAAGTCTGTTTCCAGACTTTGACCTCTCTGCTCTGAGTGCCGAGGGGAACTGGGGGCTGGAGCGGATCAGCCACAGCCTGCATGAGGCACAGGGACTTCAGAGTAAACCAAGAGTTAACTCCTTGTAAAGAAACACTAAAAATAATTAACACTGAAAATTCAAATTTAAAAATATGGGGTTTTTTAAATGACCAGGCCATCCCTGTCCTGCTCCTGTCTGTGCTCCCAGCACACCAGTGCCAACTGTGCCCTTCAGCCCCTTTGATTGAAGGGGGTCTCACAGGCAGCCAGGAGGTGCATTTGAAAATACAAGGGCAAACAACCCTGCACTCAGACAGGGCTCAGGGAGGGGATTTTCATTTGTGAGGCCTGATTAAGATTAGTTTTAGATGACTTTGCAAAGGATTACGAGGGTACACTCTTAGTACGTCCCAGACTGATCAAGGGGATAAATTCAAACGTATTCTTCAGCCCAGCCTCCTGAAAGCTCAGCTGCTTTAATGCCTGCACACAGAACCCACTGCCTGGCCTGCTGAGCTGCCCACAAACCCGGGAATTTCCCTGCAAGCTGCTCCTGGACACATGCGAGTTTTCGCTCTGGGACGTGTGCAGGCAGCGTGTGCAGCTGAACTGATCATGCACACAGAACTGAACAGCCTGGCCTAGAGGGAGGTGTCCCTGCCCATGCAGGGGTTGGAACTGGGTGATCCTTAAGGTCCTTTCCAACTCAAACCAGTCTGTGACTCTGTGAACTCAGCGATTCTATGAACTCTGCACAGCTGAGCACCGTGTTCAACTCCTGCACATTCCTGAGGGTGAAGGGAGGTAAGAAAAAACCCAGCAATGCTGAGACCAGAGCTGGGGGCAGCAGAGGAGTGTCTACAGCTGAATCCTGCATGGTTTATCTGCTAAGAACTACAGCAAATATAAAAAGAACACAGGCAAATTCAGAATCTATCCCTTGTGAAACTGGACTGTGAATTACTGATACAAGTGAACAGCAAAAATCTTGTAGCTTCCTGAAATATCTTGAGCTACAGAAAAAAAACAAAAACAGAAAAGGGCCAGCAGACTGAGCTGTAGAATGGCTTTGATGAGCCATATCCCAGTTGCTTATTGATACAATTCACTTGGTGCCAGTGGTTTGAGCTCTGGAGAAGAAATCCCAGCACACCTGGCTACAGAAAAGGTTCTGCTGCATGTGCATTTCAACCACAGACTCCTCATGCCCTAATAATGATGAGTTCTCAGCCTGGAAAACTGTCTCTTTTGCATTGCCAGGATCCTGGGAGAGGCCTCTGCATCCTCAGACACAACAAAGGGACATCTGAAATGTGAACATATGCAGGAACTGCAAGGGGAAAGCCAGGGGCAGTAGCTGAACTACACAAAGTGGTTACAAGCAAAACAAAGACCATGGCAGGACTTAAGGAAGCCAAAACTGCTTTTTCATGAAGATGCCCCCCAAAGAAGGCAGACTGGTTAGCAAGGGGTGTGTGTGTGTTGTACAGGAAATAAATTACCTTGAGCTGATAGTTCAAGTGGAGACTCAAAGGCAACCCTATAAGGATTCATTAAGTTTTTCAGATTCTGAAATAGCTGAAAAGAAAACATATCAGAGTTAACAGCTGAAAACAATGATGACTCCTGAGCTCCCAGAATTCCTCATCTTCCACCTTCCACCCATGTCCTTTAAAACATCTATCTCATCAGGAAATAAACAAACCAAGTGCTCTGAACAACTCTTCTCCTCAAAGGTCTCAGTTATTTGTCCTGCACATCATTAATCCTTTCTCCCTGCCCCACAATCCAGAGGGTGGTTCTCCCACTCACAGTTCCCACAGGGCAGGACAGCAGCATGCTCCCACCCAGCAGAAGAGGCACGTTTAGAGCTCCCAGTGTGACTCTGGCCTCCCTGGCCCAGCAGACACTCCAGGGGTGACCCACAAGCTCCTACCTTCTCCCCATTGGGGTTTCCAAGAACATAGCAGCCCATGATGTGGATGATATTTGGTTCAGGATTGACTTTACTCATCAGCCGGCTCAACCTCTTCCAGAAGCTGGAAAAAACAGAACACATCATTCAAAAAAAACCCAAACAAATGTCTCCTCATAGGCACAATTAATACCAAGGATGTGTGCACACAGCACCCAGACAGGGCCTAAGGTTTGTAGCCTGGGCAGGAAACTGCTCAGGAAGAGACACTGGACTTCAGAAAAGGGAGAACAGGGGCAGAGCCAGGGCCTGAGGAGCAGGTCCAAATCATGTGGCAGAGAAGGAAGAGCAGCCCATTGAGACAAGGGAGCTCCAAGGTAAGGAGAAGGGAGCAAACCCCAGGAGTGCTTCTGGAGTGACACGTTTACCACGCATTCCCTCCAGCTTCCTCTCTTCCATTTCTATCAACTGCCCTTTCTGAACACGAGGGTTGCCAGTGCACTGGCTCATTTCCAGGGCATGAAATCAGCAGGAGCAGCTGGAGACATTGTTCTGAGTGAGACAACACAGCCCAGGCAGCTCCATGTCAGTCCGTGCTTGGTGCTGCTCACCTCCACTTGATGTGCAGTGACTGTGACTAGGCACTCGGTGCCTGAGGGATGTGAAACACGACCCCCTCCCCTGGGCAGAGGGTTGGAGGAGACTTTTGGGGGGCTCTAAAGCCCAGAAGTTCCTACATGGGTGTTCCAACCAGACTGCAGCCTCAGCTTTCCTCAGCACTGCCTCCCAGGAGCACACAAGCTGGATGGAGACATTCACTTCCAAGCTCCCAAACTTTCAGCTGTGTGTTTGCAGCTTTCTGCAGGTCCCTGATTTATCAGCTTGGGAGCAGCTATGCCTGGGATGTGTTCAAAATCGTGGATGTGCACACGTGCTGGAGAATTCCACAGCCACTGTTTGTGCCAGGGCATGAGATTGCTGAGCAGATGTTGATTTTAATACTCAGTTCTCATGCCAACAAAAAGTTGTGTAGGAACAGGTTGGTGTACATCCTCTCCTCCACAGCCAGGCACTGTTAGCCAAGCACGTTTGAGCCAGCAGAGAGTAGGCAGCAAAACAGGCAAAGCTTTACTCTCTGCAAGGAGAAGCAAAATTGCTCAGCACTCCCAGCTGAAGGCTGGCATGTTAGTGAAAAGCCTCCTCAGTAACAGGCTGGACTTTGAGCAGGTTTTGCAGAGACAAATTCCATTTCCCCCTGGCCAGAGTCAGCTGTGGGGGAACACTCTGGATTTCTGCCATAGTCACCAGCTTAGCAATGGTATCATAACACCAGGGGCTCAAGGTGCATATTCTCATTGCTGGTCAGCAAAGCTGTTTTAGTAGAATAAATATCTTTTCTTCCTCGTCTTTTGACGGTCTCTATCCACAAAGACACTAAACAGACAGAAGTATAAATCTCCTGGTGACAGGGCTGCAGCACCCCAGGGATGAGCTCAGCTCTGCCACCTTTACTGTCACCCTGAATGAGCTGTGAGCTGCTCTTCAGTGCCTCCTCAGCCTCCTCATCCACCCCAGCTCCCTCCACTTCTGCTCCACCACATGCTGCAAACGTTGAGCAAACCCAGCAGAAAAAGGCCACACAGGCCCAGAACACGACACAGCCACTCACAGGATCAGATCTTCCTCCTTCTCCACTTTGGCAAAAGTGGCGACTTTGTTCTTTAACAAGTACAAGTGCCCGGGGCCTCCCTGCAAGAGACAGACAGACAGATGGAAACCCCTATGCACAGGCCCCGAGGAAACAAACCCTGGGTGCATTTCCCGTCCTGCCCAGCCATTCCCAGAAGTGCCACAAGGGAGCAGGGCAGCCCAGCACTGCGGGCACGCTCAGGGAACATCCACGCACGGGCAGCGTGCTGGGGGTTGGATTCTCTGGGTTTCACTGTTCTGTACCCACATCACTCTAGAAAGGCACAATAATAGATTAAAAACGCCATTGTGGGTGGCTGGAGAGTAATAGGGAAGACAAGAAAGTCCCTGTCAGCTGGGGATGCTGGGGGTGGGCAGAGGAGAAGCTGAGCACAGCAGGGACAGCAGGCAAGGGCTGGCACTGCAGAGGAAATGGGCAGCAGGAGGCATGAACAGATTGACACAGCACCAGGAACATTAAAAGTCACAATCTCCAGGTCTGCTCCTCTGCAGCACTGGGCACTTGGAGGGAGTTAAGTCAGGTCACCTCCCTCACTTCTTAAGGCACAGCTGCCAGGGAAGTCCACAGCTGACCACCTCGAGGAACAGCAAACTTGGGAAGGAAATCCCCAGCCACCCCCAAATCCAGCAGGCCACAGCTCCAGCCTGACCTTTCTCCTGTGTCTCCTCTGACTTCCAGCTCCCAGCTGAGCCATCTGCCAGTCTGGCCCACAACACACACCACTGTCACTGTCACACTGAAGCTGGATGGAAACCATAACTATGACACTGCAAGTGCTTGTTCCTGTCTCTGGGATCCTTTCTAGGCCAATGCTGATGCTGGTTTGTCTGGGGGGCCTTGAGAGAATCAGCCCAGCTCTTGACTTGGCCTCACTAAATCAGATTTGACTTCCTGCTGTCACAGCAACTTGAGACTGCTCCATGTGTGGGAAATGGGAAGTGAAAGCTGTGCCTTGGCAGCGACTTTAATGGAAGCTGACTTTGGAATATTGGTTTCTCTATGTCACTTTCGCCATAGAAAAAGACAAATTTGTAACAATTCACCCAAGTGTTTAACAACTTTCAGGTACCTGGCAAAATATCAGCATCTTCCAGATTTTGCAGCCTTTCCGATAAACATTAAGTTTCTTCTCTATTTCCTCTGCAAAAAAAAGCCCAAAAACCAAAACATGTTGGAAAAGATGAATCATGGACAAAGCTCAAAATTAACCTTATTTCTTTACAGTTCGTCCTGAGGGCAGGAAGCTGAGCTGGCAGGTGCTCAATGCATGCCAAGGACGCTGTGGGGAGCAGGAAATGTCAGCAATGTGACAGGGCAGAGAGGGGATAGAACAGCACCAGACACTGCTCTGTAGTGACCACAGCTCTGGAGAGCAGCCCCAGCCCTCCTGGCCCTCTGTCATTGCTCCCACTCCCCACCACAGGTACAATGAACAGGCAGCTGCTGCCCTGTGCCTCAGTTGCCCTGCCATGAACCATGAGTTTAGCACAGGAAACAGGCCACAGAATTGAATTTATTATGCTGTTTATTACAGCAGCACATCCGAGAGCAGCCGACTGACTGTCAGGGGTCACTGAGGTGACAAAAACACCTCTGTGAGTGGCAGCTGAAGCACAGGGCAGCTGAGTGACTTAAATATTGATGGTTACATTTGCAATGGGCAGACTAAGAAAAGGAGGTAACACGTACCCAGGATGTCATCAAAGGTGGCGTGTTCATGGTCCTGGAAACCAAGACAGAAGACATATAAAGATTCACTGTCACTCCACCAGCTCCCAAATAATCACACAATCCCATTCCAAGGAGGCTTTAAGAGCACAATTACACCAACTGATAGCTGCTGGTCACAGCAGCAGTAACCCTCACCCTAAATCACATTTCAGCACAGAAGCTGAAGACTGAACTGTCCATAAAGACTGAACTGCCCTTGAAGTTCAAATCCACCCAAAGGCTTGAAGCTGAAGCCTGCAGACATGTCCAAAGCACAGACTGTCCCTCAGATGCAGCCAGCATCAGCAATGCCTATTTGGCCTGTGTTTTGCAGCCACTCTCAGGCTTTACCCCTGTCCAAGCTGGCTGACAAACAGCTGCACTCCCAACACAGCTGCCTCTGCCACAGCAGGGTCATCAGGACAATTAAGAACCCTCCAAGGAAGAGAGGCAAGAGCAGCAAGGCTAAACCCAGCAGCACTGCCTGCTGCACACTGGGCTCTCAGTCCCACCTTCCCTTGCAAATTAAGTGATTATGAAAAAGAAACCCATGACTCCTCACTGCTGTTTCAGACACCTGCTCAGGCCAGACTCCCAGGGAAAAGTCAGAGTTAAATTAATGACCAACTGGGATGCCCCACTGCTCCTGGGGTGATGGGGTTGGTGGCTCACTGCTGAGCTCCGAGGTGCTGCTTATCCCAAGGATGAGCATAAGGAGGAGCCCTAAGCCTGGCAAAGCCTGCCCTGCCTTCCCTTGATAATCCTCCCAGGCAGCTTTGCTGGGCCTGCAGAGCCCAGAGCCCACGTGTGCCACTTCCACCACACCTGACTGTTCCACCTACACTGAGCCCCCACAAAGCTACCCCACACCCCAGAGCCCCTTCCTGACAGCTTTGCCAAATCACATCAGTGTTTTGTCACCCTAACAGGAACCAGGGAAATAAAAAGTCTCTACATGACTCCTGTTCTCATCCACAGCAGAAATGATTTACTTACATAGAGGATGGGGATGATGGAGGGGTCGTCCCTGCGGATAATTGTTGGGACATATTCTGCTTTGGGCACCTTGGAAGAAATGAGCTGCAAAGGGGAGAAAAGGTGCAACAGCATGAGTAGAAGGTAGTAGAGTCCAGAAAGAAGCACAAAGGCCACAGAACAGTGCCCTGTTCAGCTGTTCTCAGGTGTTACTTGAGGTAGCAGCTAACCCAGTCTATCCACACCCCAATGGAAGGTTACCAGCCCAGAGCACCCCCAGGCCTGCCAAGAGCCCCTGAGCGTCACCATCTCCTTGACCCGCAACACATGAGCACACAGCTCTGCCCTCAGGCTGAACTGGGCCCAGAACAGTCTGCAAAGGGGAGACTGGGATGCACAGAGGATGGAGCAGCTCATGCACCACCATGGATGGCTGTATCCCACCAAGATTCACTCCTGCAAAACCTCCTTTCAGTCTGCTGGGACCTGCACAGGGTCCAGCCAAGGGCTGGCACCACACCAGGCACAGCAGGCACAAGGCTGCAGGTGTCAGACAGTGCCTGACAACTCTGGCTGAAGCCTCAGCTGGCTCCAGCAGCACCAGAGCCTGAATCTGTGATTCCAGGCCCCTCAGCTCCTCACTGTGAGAACAGAGCTGGCAGTGGTGCTCAGGTCTCTATTTTTGGGGTTAACAAGACTCAGGCTGACTTGGTTCTGTGCTGGTGTCAGTCCTGCTCTTATTTGAACTACAGATCCCTCTTTCTAGTTTTCCTTCAATGCATTACCCCCAGCAATAACAGATCTGAACCCATGTCATGTCTTGGCTCATCTCTGAGTGACCCTCACAGACACCTGAGGCAGTGCCTATACAACAGACTTGCCATGAAGATCCTGAACTTAGCTGCACTGAAAGGACAGGCAGAGCATAAGATGGAAACTCTCACCATTATTTTTGGTGGAATAAAGTCTTCTCCGTCACATGCCATGGCTTCAAGTTCCTTTTCTGCTTCCCAGTTCAAGTCAAAGTCACCATCCAGAGTCCCGCAGGAATCCTGAAGGTCATGGCCTGCCAGAACACAGGGAGCATTACACGGGCAGAACAGCCTTCCCCACTCCATCCTGCCTTGGCAGCTTCCTCACAAGAGGTGCCACGACACTCGTGACCTCTTGGCACATCACAGAGTGACTGACACCACGCTGGGACTGGTGTCTTAGACAAACATGTAACAAATGAAGAGTGCACAGAGAGCTCACACCACGTGTCACAGAACTTCATCACTCTTGCAGTCACCAAGCTTGGTTTTCAAATGCTAAGTCACAACAGTCACCCTGTCACTCCAGAAATGGTGAAGGAGACAGAACACAGACTCTACACTTCAGCACTGCCAGGCTGGTAAGCAAAAGTCCAAAGACTTCAAAGCTGGTCTCCTTGTAGTAATTACTGCTCTGACTACATCTTTAAAGGAATCGTTAAGAAAATCTGTCTTGTTGGTCAGACTGATCCTGGCAGAGAAGTCTTAGAGCGTGCGTGAGGACAGCTGCAACAAACACAGTCATATTGCAACAGTAGACTTGAACTTGTTCTCCAAATCGACCTTACCTGTTGGCCTTCAATGCCTCCTGGGGAAAAAAACATCTGGAAGGAATATAATTGACCATTAAAGGTTAAAAACTGAGATGGTTGCTGGACTGAGGAAAGAGAACCGAGGTGCCACTGTTTGTGCCTTTGGGGATGTCCGAGTGTCGCTGGGCAGTGCCTGGAGCCTGTGCCAACCACGGCTTTTCCATGGCTTTTCCATGGCTTTTCCATCCACCTCCGGGCAGCTGAGGGAGCAGGGAGGAATCAGACTGCCAAACAACAGGGTCATGTTTTGAACCTGGCCTTTCATACACCTCCCCCTGCAGCCTGGGTCCTCTACACCTAGCAGGGCCAGATCTCACGCTTACCTGGTAGATTAGGTCATTTCATTAGTGAAATTCTCTTCAACATGGGCAAACTCATATCCACCAAGCTCCTGCCTACAGGCTTGCAATAATATCTATGTAAAACAGCCATTCCCTTTTTAAGAGTACAGTGGGAAGATGCTGGCATTCCTTCCTGTAAATGAACACAACAGCATCTCAGTCCCCTCAAGCAGAACACGGCAGCATTACTGGGGATTCCCAGAGGGATTCCTGGCAGCCCAAATGAAGATCAGATTGCCCCAAGCTATCACCTGTGCAGGAAATCAAAGCTCCAACTCATCAGCTGTGTTCTTGAGCTATTCCACAATAGGAAAGAGCTCAGAAGGGGCTCCTGTATGGGAATCCATGTTAGCCCCACTATAGTGAAGGCAGCCTTGGACTGGTGAGCTTCCAGAGAGGTTGTTTTGGTGCCAAGAGGATAAGTGATGATGGGAACAGAGGGCTGTAAGAGAGCTGTACCACTGGGTACCCTTTGGCAACTGCTCAATAACCTGAGGTTGGATGAGTGGTGCTCTACAAATAAATACAGGTACACACAGATGAACAGGTACATATACCTGGAGCGTTACCTGCTCCGATCTCAGGAAACTAAAAAAGGATCACAGACAGGACAGAAGGGCACAGAGGAGTTACTCCAGTGGGACTCCAGTCAACAACTGCTGGAGCGTTTGCCCACAGGAGGAAGCTCAAAGGACTCAGAACTCACTTTCTCGAGAGTCATGGAAGGAATCAGCTTTGATGGGAGTCGGGTCACTCCAGGACCTGCTGAAGCTCCTCTCACGCCGTTCGGCAAATGCTAAAGGATAAAACCAGAGCACGACATTAACAGATCCCAAAGCACCTCTGCTGCTGCCAGCAAACAAATCATCCAGCAGATTGCCACCAAAGCCACACATCACAGACTCCCATGGGCTGCTCCTTCCACTTGCCAAACGTGAGTCCTTTCCACACAGCAGAGACAAAGGGCCCACTTGTGCACAGGATGGGGTGTGGAACACAGAAAAAGGACAACACTTGATGGTCTCTCCTTAAATGCACACAGCTGAAACCTCAATTTAAACAAAGCCACTTCAATGTCCCAGCGTAAGTGCTCAGACTCCAAGGCCTCACAGAAACATGCTCTGCACAGCTAACGACACCTGCATGGCCAGAAGAAGGCTGTAGCTCTCCAGTCAGTTCTCCCTTCATGTTCTACTGGCATCCCATTCAGAGTTGGACCAAACAGCAGGGAGGGGATGTCTCTGGAAAGCTCATCCTTTCTACATTTTGTTGCAAAAGAGGAAATCCTTGAGCCTTTGCTTGCCTGCACTCTCATGAGAACTACTCATGGCTTTTTTTTCCTCCCAAGGAGTGCTGTATTGCTTGCACCGGCATTTCCCAAGCACAATCCAGGGAACTTGGCTCAGACGGCTGCACCGCAGGCAAATTCCTGGGAACTGGCAACCACCACGTCTGACTTGGCAAGCCCATGTGAGAGCCATTATGCCGGGATTAACAGCCACTTACGGGCACTAATACCTATTTCTGGTGGCAGACAGAGTGTGCAGCAGGGAATTGAGTAACAGCAGCACAGGAATTCACTGTGGATCAGCATCACAAGAGCAGTTTGTCCCCTGCTGAAGCGTGGCCAGGGTGGGTATCTGGGGAGACAAACCACGCCTTCAGCTCTTCAGGTGATCTCCATCCTCAGCTTTCAGTTAAACTCAGGAATTTAGCTACTGTGCACAGAAAGAAAGCTTTGGAAACATGACCCAAGAGTTCCTGAGGCAGAGGCACGCCTGAGTTTCCCGGAGGTGAGCCCTGCCCACGTCAGGCAGTGCTAACTCAGATGCCAATGAAAACTCTGGAAAGGGCAAAGCTCTTTGCCAATCACTCCCCATGGCATATGAGAAAGGAAAGAATGCAAATTGAACTCAGCAGTGCTTTGCTGTGGGCACTCTGTATATGATGCCTGGCCAGGGGGTGGGAAGAACAAGATGCTTTCTCTTCTGGAGCAATCCTCAGCTCCCAGGAGCAGGTTACAACACTTTAACAGCACTAAGGGAGATGCCCAACCAAGTTTTGGAGGATTATTGCCTTCCCCAGGGAAAAGGAACTGCCATTTTGCAGGCCAAAGAGGTGATTTCTTCCCCAGTGAGGCATAACACTCCCTGATTTGCCCTTTGCTCAATCTTTTCTCTGATCCTCTTCTTTCTTCCTTCCACCATCATCTCAGTTCCCACCAGGCAACTCTCTCCCAGGTCCTGCTGTGGAGATGGCAGAGGGACGGGGGAGGAGGGTACAGCCAGCAGTCTGTGTGGCACATGGAGCCACAGCTGGTCACAGCTGATCACAGCTGCAGAGAGAGGCCAGGCAACTCTGCAGAACTCCCAGCTTGGGTTCTCCTCACTGGCCTCCATACCAGTGATCACCAAAATCCACACAGGGGACAAGGATGCTGAGGTTTTCCTTCCATGCTTTGCACCAGAGATGTCCCACAGCCATGGCAGAGGGTCCTTGGGAACAGCCTCCAGGCTGCTGCAGGCATCCACATGTCCTGGACACTTGCAACCACCTGGCCTTCTTGTTTGTAGGGTAAAATGGCACCAACAGGTCAAATCCTCTCGCCAGCCCAAAGCCAGGTCTTTTCAACTCACATTTGCATGGGACAGAATTCCCACAAACCCCACAAAGCCCAGCTCCTCACAGCCACACTTCCAGGTGCTCACTTACTTTGTGCTTTAACCCTTCGGCTCCCCACCATGCGGAGGTGCTTCCGAAAATTCCTGAAAGAAAGGCCAAACACAACCTTTGAGAAAGGTGACATGAAGCAACACCTGGGCCCAGCAGGACTGTGAAAACAGGGAGGAAGAAAATAAAATGGGAATAATGGTGTATTTCCTTCTGGGCATTCCAAAGCTGGAGACCAGGTCCCCACCCTGCAGTGATTTAGTGCTGGGGATAGTGATGTTTGTTGAGTGGGGCTGTTCTGAGCTCTCTGGGCTGGTGGTACAGGGCAAGTGGGGTCCCACAGGGCAGCCCCCTGCTCATGGTTGCTTTCCCTTTTCTCTGGTTATGCTTTTACCTGTGCTGTATTTGCTGAGGACACCCACTGCCCATGCTGGCAGTGTTCCCTCTTTTCCTGGTAAAGAGCAGTAGCTGCTTCCCTCTCTCCAGCAGGAACGTGGGGTGCCCAGGCTGTGCACACACCATGCTCGTGGCTGTGCTCATTCCCAAACACAGCAACTCCTAAAACCCCTCCCATGCTGTTGGTAACCATGCAGCATGTGCTGCTCCCCAGCTGGGGAGCACCAAAGCAGGTTCTCCCTCCTTGCACAGCCGAGTTCAGTGATGCTGCCTGTCCCCACAGGCCTGCTCTCCCCATATGCTGCCCTGGCCTGGCCTCACAGGCAGGTCCAGAGGGGCTGCAGAGCACACAGCTGCAGGGGAAAGCCCTGGGGAGCAGCTACACCCCAGAGTCAGGTCTGTGTGAAACAGAATGTCCTGGCCACTCCTGAGAGGCCATGGCAACAAGACTCTGTCGAGCCCCTCCGAATGCAAGGGACCAGTTTCTCTTAGTTTTTCATCACTTACAAGGCAGGAACAGGACAGGAACAAACAGGACACCAGAAGAGACAGGGAGAAGCAGCATCAAGACCAGTGCCACCTCTCCATGAAGCCTATTTAGTGACTGTGGCTTCACCCCACAGTGCAACCCCAGGATGACAGAGCCCATGCACTGGGCACCCTGCAGTGGGGGAGCCTTCCTGGATTCCTTGTGCCCCCTAACACACAGGGCAAACACCAGGAAACAGACACCATAGCAGGTGAAAGGGGTAAGTCACAAGTTGTCTGGCTCACACACAGGTTAGTGGGATGAGTAAGGACATGGTACAACCATGCAGATGCTTTAGCAAACTGATTGGAACAAGAGACACTTCCAGCACTGACAAGAAGTTGCTCAGAGAAACTCGGATACATCTGCTCCTGTGCAGGAGAGCCACACAAACACAGTCCTCATGGGAGAGCACTTCACCCACATCACCTCCTGCACTTCCTTCTTTGGCCTGGGATCCCTTGCTGTCATCAGGCTCCAAACTCAGCAAGAAGCAAAACCAGCAGCTGGGAGCAGCATTATTCCATGCCAAACTTCTGTCTATGCTTGGGCTACTAAAGTTTCCCAAAGATTTATTGTGTCTCTACTTGGGTACATGAAGATTGACTGCTGTGGATCAGACAAGTGCCTCTTTAGACATATCCCTGGCGTGGCTCTTTGCACAAAGCCTTCTGGGGTGTACCATCACTGACAACTGGGTCTGTCTTACAGTGCATTAGATTAAAATCCAAATAAATACAACATTTTAACGGAACCAGGGCTGTTCTTTACACAAAAGAAGTCCTAGACATATGTCATATGGAAATCTTTATGGTTTGTTGTGAGCCTCAGATCATACCAGACACTGAGCACCAATGTTAATTGCCCAAGGCCACTGTCACATCCTTTGGGCTCTTGGCATTTTGGAGTAAAACTCACTTTTCTGTTAAATGCTCAGCTGAATTCCCCACAGAAGAGTTTCTTCAGACCCTGGGGGAAGAGGGGTAAAGCAGCCTTTGCCATGGAGGAAGATTGCTCCCAGCTGCCTGGACAGCTTGGGCTCTCCCATGAGAGACCTAAATACCATCTCCTAAACACTGCTGAGAGCAGCTCCAAGGACAGTCCAGCTGTTCAACGTTAACCACTGCACTAAATACTCACACAATGGGACAAAGGCCTTTTGCTCCATCTATTTTCTTCTAGGAAAAACAGCACTTTGGAAAAGAAGTCAAAGTCTGGGACTGCCTCGTAACATGGCCATGCTGTGAACATCTAGATCCTTCTGAGGGCTTCTTGCAGCTGCCTGGCTCCTCAGGCTCCTCTGTGCCTGCATATCAGCATGGCAGCACTGGCCCTGGGAAAGCTGCAACCAGCTCTGTGAGCAGTGGGGCTCCCCAAACCTGCTCACCCTTCCTGCCTGGCTCCTGCAACTGCACCCATGAACCCTGTGGCATTTGATCCCTTGCAAGATCCCTTCATCCATCATGACACAACCAGAATCCCTCGATTTTCAGCGATGAAATCTCCTCGTCACTCCCTTTACTGAACAGCTCTCCTCCAGTGTGCCTCACGGTCTGCATGACCCCATGGCACCTCCAGTGTATCCATCCCAGCCAGAGGGGCTCCAAGACACTGCAGCCCCACTCCACACCCTGCAGCTCTGCCTGCAGTGGCTCACCACACTCTGCCTAGAAGTCTTTTCACTACCCAAACTCCAGGCAGCACCTCTCACATTCCCCTCCCTGGCTGCTCCTGCAGTGGGTAGAGCTCTGGGCATTCCTCACTCCACAGGAAGCATCCCTGTGGCCACACCACACAATCCAGCCTCCCTGGACACCAGAACTCAGCACTGAAGGGCTGTGTGAGAACAGCTGAACCCTGAAACACCCACGAAGGGCTGCACAACCAACACCCAAACCCACAGCGGGGCTCTCCTCGCTCCCTGCAGGAGAGAGCTGAGCTCTGCCAGCAATCCCTGTAGCCAGAGCCCCCCACTGCTGTCCCACCTCCTCTCTGGGACTCACAGACACAGCCAGGCTCCCTGCCCTGCCCAGCCCTGCAGTGTGCACAGCAGAAGGGACACACTGGAATTGGCTTGGGTGACGCCGTCCTCTCTCCTGACTACACAGCCCCTCCAAGGTACACAACTGCTCCTGCACTCACAAACCATTTTCTAACCAAGACTTGCCTCTGCCTAACAAATTCTGAGAAATCTCTCTTTTTAAAGATACACTGTCTATTTGCTTAGAGTGTCTTTAGTTTGGGATTTTTATTTGTTATTGACGGAAAAAACCTCACCATTCTCAAGTGCTAAAAAAAAATATTGCCTGGCAATTTCTCAGTTAAGAAAAACTGATGTTTTTCTCCCACTTGGTTTTGAACAGTGATCATGGCAGTTTGAAACCAATGACACAGATGCTGTGTTATCCTTTTTAGTAGGCTGCCACAAGTCCTAGCACATTTAAAAAATCAAACCAGTTCTGATTCCTACTGTGAGTAAGCGATGTGCCATAGGAAGCCTGCAAAAGGAAACCAGGCCCTTCTGTAATACCTGGACAAGGAATCAGTCCCCATCCACCTTTACTTCCCTTCTATTATTAAAAAAAAAACAAAAAAAAAAACAAAAAAACCAACTTAAAAATAGACTTCTGGTCACTAGAGATGTCAATTTTGCCTAGGTCTTAGATTTTTTAGGTGCATTTGCAGATGCAGCAACAGCACATACAGTATTTATCTAACCTCAAATTCCTGTCTGTGGCAGGGGAGTTGGAACTGGATCATATTTTAGGTTTCCTCCGACCCAAGCAATTTTGTGATGATATGAAATTCCAAGTTGGAATGGGGAAATCATATCTTTAATTTTTAAAGTATGTATTTTTCTGCCTGAGGCACAGAACATGTGGAATGCTAAAAGCAACTTGACAGTGTTCTTTAAGAAGATGGAGATCAGCTATCCTGAGCATCATTCACCTCCACAGCTCCAGCAGAGCCACTGCCAGCGTCCCCAGGACAGCACAGAGACAGGGACAGCCACAGTCAATGCCACCAGGGTTCAGTCGTGACCCCCAGGGGCCCATGCAACACCAGGTCACAGCTATGGGGGAAGGGCCCTACCTCTGGATAAGAGCTGCAGAATCATTCTCTCGTTTCCGCCTCTTCCTCTCTGCGTAGCCCCTGAACGCCCTGGGAAACCATTTCAAGCCATTAACCAAGTCCACAGCTTGGAAGTGGAGAGGACATGGGACACACAGAGGGGAGCTCTCAGCACACAAGAGAGGTGGAGCTGCCCAGGGGCCGGGCAGCACGAGGGTCAGGGCTGGGCAGGGCACTCAAACCACAGCCCCTCACTCCCTAGGGCTGCTCCTCAAACATCAGAACGTGGCCCAAAGGAGCAACCAACATCCCTGCTCTGCAGAATGGACCTGGGAGCTGCAGCCACAACCCTCTCTGCACACCAGTATCGAGAGGGACAAAGTGTGCCACCAACTGAGGGCTGCACTTGGAGTTTGAGGATGGTTTGGTGGGATCCATGTAGGCCTACCAGGTCTACCACCTAACCTGCCAGCTGACAGACAGCCCCTAGCACAGGGAAAGCATGAGTGAGTATGACGGACAGGAGAGGAGAGTTTATCCAGGACACCAACAGACAAGGAAATAAAGAAATGAAGATCATACTTACGAGATGCTAGAGATTCCAGGAGATGCAGGGAAAAAGAGAGAGAAGAGGAATTCATTAGTGCTCAGCCCCAGCCAGCATTCTGAGGGAATTCTCACTCCAGAAGGAATATTTCTCTTTAGGTGGAAGGAAATTGCTTTTTAAATTAAACATTTCTCAGTGGTGAGACTCTTCCTTGACTGAGCTCAATCCTCCCTGAGGCAGGGCTGACATGTGGCTTGGATGCAAACTGAGCTCCACACAGACCCAGAGGATGTGCAGATGTACAAGAGCTGAGTGTGGCCTGTCAGGCTGCAGCAGCACGAGCTCCTGGAGCAGGGAGAGCTGCCCCCACCATGACAATCACTGCTGAACTGGCTCCAGCTGTCTGCTCCATGAAGGGAGCAGATGAAAAAACTGGAGCAGAGGCCAAGGCACCTGGGGAGCTACCTCAGCACCTTGGGGAGGTACCCTGAACTTCTGGAGGTGTTTCTGTGTCACTTCTAGAGACAGCACAGAAGCTCCAGAAATGTGAACCAAGGAGCCACATCAACCAAGAGAAGTTTTTTTGTGCTCCTCAAGAGTTTCCTCAGAGCATCATTCCCTAAACTATAACCCCATGCTGGCCTTCAAGCCTTGCAAGCTCTGCCATAGGCCATCATCCTGCAACAAATCTGCCCAGAAAATATGAATTCAGACAGAAAAGGCTGTGTCCAAATGTGTTGATTTTGCACATGGCTTGTGGGTCAGATCAGAACTCTGAAATACCATTGACAGTTACCAGCCATTAGTTTTCAATTTAGTTTTCATTAGTTTTCTTTTTTTCCTGGGGGATTTTTTTCTATCCCACTCAACTCCAGATCCAGCCCTCCCTGCATCAATCCTTCCAGGTCTTATCCAGTCTGGGTTATCCCAAGAGAAATTATCAGGTTTTTTCAGTATTTGAGAAGGGAAAAGCACAAGAGAAAGAAGAAATGTCAGAGAAACAAAGAGTACGAAGAGGACACCAGATTAGACAAGAAGAAAACAGAGAGTCAGAGAGCTGAGGGTGTCCCAGACATTGGAAGAAACACACAGGAAAAAGGTGACAAGGCTGGAGAAGGACCTTGGAAGGCAGAACAGCATCTTGTTTTCCTCACTGCTTGCCTTGGTTTTCCAGTCAGGTAGGAAATACTCAAAATCAGCAGGGCAGCACTCCCTGGCAAGCCAGGTGCAACCTGCAGACAAGGCTTCCCTTACTCTCCTCAGCCCCACGAGAGCTGCCTCCTCCCAAACACAGCACCCAGGAACATGCATGAAGTGTGGAGGGAAAGGCTCCTCCTAACTCACATCCCTTCGTACTTCACAGGGATTTTACTGGCACTTTCTCACAGGTGGAGACCAGTGCAGAGCTGCAGGGATACATTTTATCCCAGAGGAAGGCAACTCTCTGGAGCGAAGGATGCAGGGCAAGCCAGGAATAATCTGCCTTTGGGAAGTGTGTGCAGCAGAAGCAGGTGGTGGAGGGTTTCAGCTGGTGATCCACAAGACCCTTGCTCTGCAGAGGCAGCCAGGCCACAGTGTCACAGACAAAATCAGGGAAGCAGAGAAGAACTGGGTGGCCCAAGGAGTTAAAGAAGGTAAAACCAAACAAATGAGAGCTAGTGGTGTGGGAAAAGAAAATTAAAAAGTTTCTCTCTTTCTCATCCCTGAACAGTGATGTCAAACACACAGCTCCTGCTCCAGGGCTCTCAGCTTTGAGCACGTCTGGACTCTGAGACACAGAACAAAAGCCACAGCAGTGGTTTCACTTACGCTTGCATAGTTGTAGTAGCAGTGTGAAAACTGAAGAGGTTCTCTTTTGGGAACCACGTTCGTATGGGGACATCATCTGCAAGAGAGAGAGAGCAAAGCCTGAGCACCCAGCAGGCACAGACATCCTTCAGACAGCCACATTTCCTTCCCAAGCTCTTTCTCTCAGGACTTTCCTTCAGCATCCTGCCCTGACTGAACAGGAGTTCAAGTCTCATCATCCTCATACAAATGCACACTACCACTTGAGAGTTCTGTAAATTCATGCTAAGCCTGTCTATCAGGCTACTAAGTGAAGAATAAAAGCTCTATCTTAAGCATTGGAGATTAGAATAATCCAGGAATTACAGAAGTGACATTTGAACTAGGAAAAAAAAAAAAAACAAAACAGGGAAAAGAAACATTTAAAAGCATTTTCCTGTCTCTGCCTTTTCCTTTATACTGTTGATTTAAACTGTCCCATTCCTGCAGTTCTTTCTGATACAGCCCAGTAGCAGATGAAAAGCATTTACCTTTCACTCAGAACAGTAAGCCTGAAATAGCCTCTCTTTTTCTGCCACTTTCAATAAACCCCTCTCACACCTGCTCTTGGTAACTCGGCCTTCAGGAGTTCCCCTGGTTTGGAAGTCAAACCACCCATCAGCTCCACAACCTGCAGGTAACTGAGCTATTTAGTCACCTCTCTTTGTAAACTGCCCTGCCCAAACCAATTGTGGGGGGTTTTTTTTAATTCCAGGGCATTAGAACACTGCATCACCTTCACTGAATGACAAAAAGCAAAACAAGTCAGCAATTATGTGTGTGGTGACCAGGAGGAGGAAGCTGCCCAAGCAGCAGGTCCTGCTGAGAACTCTCAGGCTGGAGTCAGGCAGGAAGGGAATCAGAAGGGTACTGAAATCCACTGCCACAACACTTGGGAGATCTCAGTGGACTGGACTCCTGGGGTTGGGGACTATCTGATTTTTCATCTTGCTTCACACCAAATTTGTGGCTTCCTTGCCTAATGCCTTGCCCCATGGTGCTGATTGTGTCTTGCCTCAATCACCCAAGCCTTCAGATTCTTATAATATTTAATATTCTGGCATTGTCAAGGTATTTTTTAATTCACTTTTGCTGGCCCAAGCCCAGTCAGACTCCACATGCCCACTGCAGGCATAATTACTACAGACCAGCTATCTTACCAAATGTTTTGTACAGAACATCATATCCTACAGATTATTCCCTGAAAGTACAGAAAGTGGCTGCAATTACAGATGCAAAAAATGCTAACTGCAGCTGGGGAGCTTTCCTTTGAAGTGCAGCCTCCAAGAAATCTATAGAAAGCTGTACCAGACACTCCTTCTCAGCTCACAATTTACGTCAAAACTTGTTTAAAGGCACTCCAAGGAAATATACATATATTAAATGAAACTGCATTCCAGTGTGCTAAAGACTTCTGATGCAGTCCCAAAGTCTGCTCTCATCCAAAACACAGAGACAGAAGCAAAGCAGAACAACTCAAGACTGTAAATTAATCACTTGTTTGAAGCCTCCAACCCACAGAAGCGGCGAAGGAGAGGTTGTACAAATTCCTTTTTAGCCAACAATTCTGTACAGGCTTCTCAGGGACTACTCATCTCAAAGGATTGACAATCTCTTAATGTGTTTTGCAGCTTTTAAGCCACAGGCTTTGGTTCAAAGTAGACCACAACAGCTAATATCCTTCGGAGGCTTTGCTGCAGGGAGCTTTCTCTCCTTTTCTCATAGACTGGAGTTAACTTAGGAAAAATATCCCTGCCCTTCACACAGCACTCAATGCAGAATAAAGGATTTGGGACCCTTCAGAGGGTAGAACATCAGCAGAGGAGCCCACAGGTACAGCTCAGCTCCAGAGGGGGAATCGTATCTTTAATTTTTAAAATATGTATTTTCTAAATTAAAATTCAGATTATGGGTATGGCTGTTGCTGCCAGGAGCAGGCAGCACACCCTTTCTGGCCAGGCAGAGCAGCGTGTTCTCCTTTCTTGTCACCATCAACTGTGAGGAAACAGTGGAGGAGCCAGGGGCCTGGTAAGACTAGAGGGACACCAGCACCACATCCAGCATCTCCAGCCACTTCCCACTGCACCCAAATCCCAGCACCTCTGTCCATGAGTGGATGTGTCTGTATCAGATGCTGGGAACTGCCAGGAGATGACAGCTTGTGCTTCCCTGGAATGGTGTCAGGCATCAGAAACTCAGCACAAAATCCATATTCAATGATGCCAGTGGGGCCTGGCTGCCATGTTGGTTTGCAGCAGCAACTTGTCATGTAAATGCAAACAGAAGCAGCACTGTCAGGTGTTGTCTTGCCTTCCAGCCTTCGAGTTCTTGGAGTCAGAAATTTCATGTAAACAAAGCAATGTTTTCAGAATTCTTTATCTTATTTACATTCCTTTCTGTGAAAGGACAATTGATGGACACTTTCTAAGACCAGTGGAATTGAAGAGGTTGAACCTCAATCTTCCAATGTGGTCTCTTTTCTAGAAATCTATATAAGCTGTAAGAAAAATTAAACTTCCTCTTTTCCCGCTTCGACTCTGTGGTGATCACTGCATCTCCCTCGTGACGGCACTGCCTCACAGTCAGGTGAACCCCTGGGGAAATCAGCCTCTCCTGTCTCCCCTCCTCTCTGCTCCCTTTTCCCTGCTAGCCAGGCAGGAAGGACATGCCAGGGAATTGTTGCAACCTGTGGCACTTGTGCTGTTCAGTTCTGCAGTTATCTCTGAGTGGAAGCACTGGGATAAAGAGCGCAAAGAACACCAAGCTGAGGGAACTCTCCTTGCACGGAGCCAGTGCTGGGATGGAATTTGGGCTTGGGGACACAGCCCTGCGTGTGCAGCCAGACATGTCAGAACCCAGAGGCTTGAGATGAGCACCCAGGGGAGCTGCTGAAACAGGGCACATCCCTGGGGGCATCCACAGGTGCTGCATTGGCCACTTTGTTCCCATTTAAGTAACTACGCTGACAAATTTTCAGGAAGACAAGCTCCACTCCACATTGATGACTGGCCCCAATGAAAATGGCTGCCTGGCTGAAAACAGATACTGAATTCCAAGGCCCAGTAACAGCATCTCCCTGTAGGGATTGCCAGCACATGTTTTCCAGCAAACACAGCTCCAGCTAAGAAGAGTTAAACCCTTCCATTAAGTTTCCATTTGTAGCTTTCCCTTGCTTCTGTATCAAGTAACTTCCTTCAGTCCCACAGTGCAAAGTGTAATTTTGATTTGTCCAGATGTGCTGTTATGGGCAGGGATAAAGTTCATTTTCTTCACAGGAGCTGGTATGGGGAACATGCAGTGTCTGATGTGAAGCTCAAAAAGTCCCAGGGAAGAGAGGAGCAATGCTTTAAAAACCATGTACAAGATTTCAGGGGGCTGCAGTTTTTCCACACATTTCATAATCAGCTATTATTTCATTACTGTTCTTCAGTTTAGGCCACATATTCTATAATGTAGCCACATAATATCAGGTACTAGTATCAGGATCCAGGACCCAAACACTCAGTAGTTTACCTGTAGTAAACATCACTGTAGTATTTACCAGAAAACTATGAACCCAGGAATGTTTAACAGTTTGATCTCCACAGTCCTTATACAGAGTTTCTTTTCAAGGAAAAACTCTGATCTTTCCTGGCCAGACTCTCTGCTCTAAATGCCTTGATGTGTGTTTACAGAAAAAATCAAACAAATTAGGCTAGAATCTTTGCCAGACACATACAGGCAAAGATGGACTGCACATCAGTTTATAATTCAGAGCACACAGATTGTGACATATATTAGATTAATGGTTGAGTTTTTAAAGACAATTTTTTTTTTCTTTAATGTAATGGAATAATGATAAGCCTTATTCCCTGAGAACACTGAGCAGGGAAGCAAGGAGGGAAGAAAGTCCAACACTCTGTTATTTGCTTGTATTTGTAGGAAGCCCATGGGGTGGCACTACATAAGTGGCTTCCAGCCCTGCAAACAAGAATTTTGGGAACACAACAAAGTACAGAACACCATAACCTGAGGCTCCCACAGAGCAATTCACAAAGATTTTCCCTGCCCAGCAGGAAGCAGAGAGAAGATCCTGCTCTGAACTGCCACTGGGATAAGCATGGATGCAGGGCTTTGACTGTCCTTCCTCTTTTGCTCTTCCTCCACAGACAAGGAGCTCACTGAGCTGCATGAAGGAGTCATGAAAGGAGCATCATGAAGGAGTCATGAAAACCACCCAGAGCAGCTGCTGATGACCAGGAGCTAGGATGAGCTGGCCTCCAACTGAGCTTGGCTTATAGCAAACTCCTCCTCTGACCATCCCTTTTCAGGAGTGCTGCCCCACACAACCAGAAGGGGCCAGGATCAAAACCCCTGTGCCGGGATAAGATGGGTGTCACCTTTCGTGTCACCCAGCACTCACTTACCAGACACTCGATCCACACTGTACATCCTCTCCAGCCTTTTCCTGTGCCACCCAGCCTCGCCAGGAGGGTGCTGCTCCAGCTCAATGGACTGCTGGGAAGGGGCAGCCAGCCTGGTGCAGTTGGGGCACTCCTTGGAGCCCTGGCGGCCGCCCGGCCAGGCCTTGCAGTGCCGGACGCCGTGCGAGCCGCCGGCGCCGTGCGCGTGGTGGCCGTGGTGACACTCCTCGTGGGCAGCCCCCTTCATCACCACCAGCTCCATGCTGTCATTCTCGTGCTCCGACAGCATCGGCCTCTCGCCGGAGATGGTGTAGACTCGTGGCTTTGGGCCCTCGCTCGGCATCTTCTCCGCCTGCTCCTCGGTGAAGCTCCTCTCGAATTTGCCGTCTGAGATGACCGAGAGCCTGCGCTTGTTCTGCGCCACCTGCTGCATCTCAGGGGAGTCCTCCTGCCCGATGTAGGAGTCTGCCAGCAGGTGATCTGAAACAAAAGGCACACGCTCCTTAAAGCAAAGCCCCATGGACACTGGCAAATTCAGGAGGCTCTTTGCTACTGCTGTGTAGGGGAGGCAGATACAGGAGGTCCCTGCAGGAACTGTTTTAGATGAATGTGTGCCCACCACCACCTTCTAAACCTCCAGAGCAGGCACTGAAATGAGAGGTATTTCTTACAGAGAGGCCCAATATTTAAAGCACATGTGGTCACCCAGCAACTCTAGAAGCAAATGCAGGTCTCACTGCGCAGCCAGAAAATGCAAGACAGCCCCGGTTCAGCTGCAGCCCTGTTCAGCCACACGAGGGCTACGGAGCTGGTCACAGGCTGCAGGACAAGGGCCAGCACCACCTTCTCCAAGTGCCAGACTCTGACTATTTGGCGCATTAAGTTCTTTCAGAACACTGGCAAAAGGGCAAATCAACAAGGTTTGGGTTTGGTTTTTTTTCCTCCTGATTTTCTGCCAGGTGGTTTGACATGAAAGAAAGGCAGCAAGACTTCAGCTGACAGCTGCAGCACAGCACCCCGCTCCGGCACGCCCCGGTCTCACAGATGGCCACAGCTCGGGCCGTGGGAGCTGTCCTGTAAGGAAACACAGCCGCTCCCTTTGCAGGGGAGGAAGATCCAAAGGAGAGAGGCCCATGAGTGCAACTATCTTTGGAGCCCACACACTGGATGAAGTGCCAGGAAATCTCAGCATTTCCATGGCAATTCCATGCATGAACCCAACAGTAGCTCCCACCCACCTGCTAATCCTTTTTCAAGTGGTTGTTAATTACCTCTTACACTTCCCTTCAGATGGGAAGCAGCTCAGGGACTGGCAAAAAGGCTCAGCAGGGATTGCATTATTTATATGACTTCTACCCCAAAAATGAAATCATTAGTGTCCAGCACAGGCAGAAGCACTTAAAATAGAGGCAGAAAGCAAATCCAGGCCTTTACTTCAGTAGATATTTAAGGAATATAATTTCTTTAGCTACTGAGTTATGACCTGAAGAACTTGTCCACAATTTGAAGGCTTGGCTACCTTGCAACTGGCCATGAAGCGAAGGAGGAAGAGGAGAACGACCTCTGGACAAGAGTGATGTTGGTATGTGTGTAACATGGACCTTTCACTGCTGCCACATTCTGCTGGATTTGAAGTGCTCCTGGGCCCCTCTGAGAGGAGCCCTCCCAAGCTGAGTCAGTGCATGGTCAGCTTTGGAATCTGAAATCCATCCTGGAACATGCTCACATTGCCCATGCCCTCTTCCCCTGCTCTGTTTGCAATCAGAACTGAGCTGGTACCAGTACAGGGTGTCACCCTTGTCTCATTTTTCTGCTTGAGATACAACTTCCTCCAGTACCATTAAGAAATAAATTGGTCTCTGGCCACTCTGCTCAAGAAGTGACTGTCAGGGCTGTTCAGGCTGACATTTCATTTGTCTCCTCTCTGTCTCTGGATACTGGAGAAGGCCAGGAGGAGACACTGTAGGAGTCCTTAAGAAAGAGCTGTGCCTTTTGAATCTGCAGCTGATGCTCTCTTCAGGCTTCACATGAAGTCAAAAATCCATGTTGAGGTGCAGCGAGGAGTAGTGCCCCTCAGATACTGCCCAGGTAATGTGAAAGGCTGGCAGGGCTCTACTTTGCCCCATGGTCAGTGTGGACATCTGCACCTGCTCCAGGAGGAGCCTGATGGACAACAAGGCCATTCCAGTGGAAGAAGCTGCTCCACAGGCTGTCATCTCAAAGCCTGTACCCACCTGCAGAGTACAGGGTCACAGAACAGTGCAGAGGGTGGTCATGGGCCCCAGAGCCTCTCAAACCACGCGTCACCCCTCAAGAGGCAGCAGGTCCCCTGCATCTGCTCTCCAGCAGCTCAGATCCTCCCCAGCTCCAGGATTAACTGTGCTCTAGAGTGGGCATGTCTTGGGAAAACACCACCAAACGACTCCTTGAGATGTGCCAAGATCTGTGCTTGCTAATAGTGCCAAACAAACCATTTTTAAAATTAAAAACAAAGGCCAGCTCTAAGTACTCATCTCAACTTGTCAAATTTACTAATCTGTGTGGGCACAGTGACGCTACAGATTTCTTAAGACACCACAAAATCGTGGTTGACAGCTGCCCCTGTTCCTCCTGAAACTGATACTTGTATGGAAAATGCACAGCCTCCTCAGAGGGAACACACAGGAGTGTCACCTTCACTCACACACTGACAGCTCTGGAATTCAGAGATCCAGGAATTCCCAAGCCCTGGGATCTGTGGCTAAATGGAAAAATGAAGTCCACAAAGCATAATATGCCTGAAAATGCTGATGATCACAAGAGCAAAGAGACCAATACCAGTCTCGGTTTTATAAGCAGTGAGGTCTTTTCAGCTCCATAAAATTTACAGACATTTCAGGGTGCCACAACTGGTTTCAAGTAAGAGTCAATTCTTCACTGAAATCCTGGCAGGATTGACCAGATATATTTGACAGAAGCTACCTACCTGATCTAGCATGCAAAATGTGAGGATATTTTTTTCTTCCTACCTTACTTGTCCCCTCCTCAAGGTGTTTTCACTTGTACTTATGTAGGAGTTTTCATGATCTACACCACAAAGGGCTGCCAGCACACCAATGTGCTTTCTTTTTGTAAAACAATTGGATAATTCTTCATTTTCATTCAATTTAGCACCTTCAGTAATTACACACCGGAGAACACAACTTCATATGCAAAGGGAATACAAAGCTTTATTCAAGACTAGTTGTTAATAAAGAATTTGTCTACAAAAAAAAAGTAGTGTGTGAGGAAAAGAGATTCAAACATCCATCATAATGAATTATTGGCCTCTAGAACATAATCCACACCATTTCAGGAGTCTGTGCATTCACATACATGAGGTCACACACCAGCAGTCCCAAGATGTGACCAACGACCCTGGTCTGTGCTTGCAGTGAACAGGATTCAGGTGCCAAAGCACTGCACCTGTTGTCCCCATGGCATTTGAGGCTAACAGTTTGCTTCTGCTAGGAAAGAAATCAGGCTGATCCAGAAATCAATGCTGGATTAGAACTGAGCCACAGGGATGTTGGGTGAGGAGAACCAAGGGACACTAATGGCAGCTCAGCAATGACTGGAGCTGCCTTCTGGAGTCAGCTGCAGCAGGCTGCTGTTAACACCCTCGCCTCGAGCTGCTGCTCCCTGTTCATTTTCACATCACTCTTGCCACCTCTCCCACTGCCAGCTGCTCCATCCACCTGCCATGGCAGCCCTGGACAGCGTGACTGGGCAGCCTGGCACAGCTCCCTCCTCTGCAGCCACCCCAACACAGCTGCCCTGGGAACCACTCTGCTCCCCCACCTGTCTTCAGCAGCAATACCTGTGTCTCACACAGCTGCAAAGCTACTTAGGACCAGATAAATCAGGGTCCTCAGGTTCTTTTCACCTTGATTCCTGCTCTACATGGATTTATTGCAATTGAGGGACTGAGCAGCAAGACGGAGGGAAGAAGACCAGCGTGCTCTGTAGATCATGTGTCCATTGGTACCAGAAACATCCAGATGCTATTTCCATCACTTCCCTGCCTACCTGGGCCAAGTCCAGCAGGGCTTGACATCCAGCCCTGAGAGCCAAACCACTTTTCACTCCCCTTGTTATGTACTTGAACACACATCTTTTTATCTTTTTGGCTTCACTTGCTCCTGTCTGACATTTCTTTCTTTACCTTCCACTCAGGGCACATGCATGATCAAAGAATGACAGCAGTCATAAACTGTGCTGGGCAACTTGCAGTGTCTTGAGAAAAAAAGAACCCACATTCTCAGTACATGTAGTGCCTGATAATTAGGCATTTATTAGTATTAGATACTTACAATACATCCTTTCTTATTCAGTAACTCTAGCTTGAGCACTCATTCTGACTTAGGGAACTGAGAAAGGACTTGCATATTTTCCTTCCACTGCCACCACTCTTCTCCAGAGCAGGGAACGTGCTGGGATCAGCCCCGGCTGACTGATGCCCATCTGCAACTGTGGAGCCAAACTCCTATCTGCTGCAGACTGCCTTGTGACCCAGTGGGATGAGAAGTTTATAAATCAAGGCAGAATATAGCCACAAGGCACAGACAGAAGCTCAAAATTTATTCCTGCATTTAGCAGCTAAACTGATGTTTAAAGCACCTTAGATTTAAAGCCTCCGCTCCAGCATCAAGAGGCAAAGTGGCAAAGGGGAATCCAGATAAACCCTATTAATAGAATATCTGTCATCTAAGAAAAAAAAAAAAAAAAACAACCAGACAGTTCTTTCTTCCCTGTTCCTCCTCAGCTGGAACTCTCTGGACCTGATGTTTATGACAATTAAGTTCCAACTTTAAATCAAAGAACTGCTGTAGTCACTGACGATGAATGGCAAGTTTCTGGGTGTACATGGCCTTGCTCACAGAAGTAGGAATGAAGTTAATGATGTTTTTACCTTGCACCAGGAGGAATCCAGGTGATTCTCTCAGTGAGGGGAGCAGAGTGGTGCTGTGGCCAGAACCGAGGGCATTGCAAAACCCGTAACCACCATTCAAACGGCACAGCTGAGAAGTTTCTCCTGCAATCCCAATTCCAAGACCTCCCACATGCCTGTCACTGTCCCTCAGGTGTGCTGGCAGGTCCTGTTCTTTTCTGATCCCTCTCAGAGATGTAATGCAGAGCTTCTCCCCATGCCAACTCACTTCTCCCAGCAGCGTGACCCCCAGCACAGGACAGGCAGCCCACCTTGCTGGGCTCAGGGCTGAAATGTGATCAAGAAATAGTCACAGGAAAAAATGGGAATTTTGTTCAAGTTATTGAAGCATGAGGCAGGGAGATCAAAATGGGAGATATAACAATAAAAAAAAGGTCACAGTGGCATTTCAGCTATGCAGCAGCTTCAGAGACAAGTGAGTAAACAGAATCACAGAATAGCTGGGGCTGGAAGGGATCTCTGAAGATCATGCAGTCAAAGCCCCTGCCAAGGAAGGGTCACCTGAAGTAGGTAACACAGGAACATGTCCAGGTGGGTTTGGAATGTCTCCAGAGAGGGAGACTCCACACCCTCCCCAGGCACCCGATCCAGAGCTCTTTTTACCTTCCTCATGCTGAGGTAGAACTTCTTGTGTTTTAGTTTATGGCCATTGCTCCCTGTCCTGTCACTAGAACCACTGAACAGAGTCTGGCACCATTCTCTGGCAGCCCCTGGAGATATTTATGTGCACTGATCAGATCCCCTCTGAGACTTCTCTGCTCCAGACTAACCAGACCCAGCTCCTGCAGTCTCTCCTCATGTGAGAGATGCTCCAGACCCCTCATCACCTTTGTAGCCTCTGCTGGAGCCTCTCCAGCAGCTCCTTGTCTTTCTTGAGCTGTGCACAAGGACGTGCACAGTGTTCACTATGGGTTACCTGAGGCCTGACCAAGCCAGCCCCACCATGACTTTACTGGGCACCCTGACCCCACTGCTCCCGAGGGGAGAACATCACACACTTCCTTGCAAAGCCACAGGGAACAGGCAAAGGCTGCTTCTGGAGCAGAGCTGCTCTGAGAAACCAGAAGGTCACCTAACTATGACAAAATGGTTCCAATTAGTCTTCCCTGCTCAAACAGGCTTTGAAAACAAACAAACTCAAGACAGAATTGACCTGGCGTCTCACAGGTGAGTAACCTTTTAGCCTGGCCTGTAACATTTATGTGAATAGATGAAATTGCTACTGTGAGACACAACCCAAAGGAGCAAGTGGCAGCTCCATCACTGGCCTCAGCATCTCCATGGTAACACTGTGACCTATGTCTTTGTTCCCTTTATAAGCCAACAGCACATTCCACAGCAAGTTTCAGGGTACAGCCACACCATCCTTGCACTGGCTGATGCTGGAAGTGGCCTGAAGCTCTGAGAGATGAGATTTCACATCCCTGCTCTGTCCTGAGCTCAGGCCACCTACAACTCCCTCCAGAGCACAGGCTCTTCCCAAAAAGGCCACCTCCACCTCATCAGCACAGGGATACACTGAGAGAAGGGCCAGCTGCACTGCTGGGTCTGTCCTGGGGACAGGACAAACATCCTCTAGAGAAAAAGGCCAATCAGGTGCTTACTCTGAACCAGGCTGGGCTCCACACTCTAAACCCAGGGAATTGAATGTCCCTCTCAGAGCACTGCACAGCAGCAGCTTTACTTGCTAGTGGCACAGAAAGCTCAGCTCACAGGTTACTCAGCCTGAAGCACCTGTGAAGCCTCACCTGGGGTTTCTCTAACCCCATGCCAGTTTCTGGCAGCATCAGGAAGCTCCTCTGTGCCTGGCTGCTCCCTCCACACACACTCACAGCCCATGCCCAGGCTCCAAACACAAGTGACTGATCCAGTGGTGGCTCCACATCCAGCACAGGCACAAACATGATTTTGCTCTTGCCACCCCTCCCCACTGCCATGTGGCCTGGGGAAGCTCACAAGGGCCCTCTTCTCCTTACACACTCACATTGGCGACTGAAACATCATGCAAAAAAACAAAGGAAGGACACAAAGATGACTTTTTTTGAGCTTAAGCTTTTCTAGTTTCAGGTAACTGCTCTCTTTGGTTTGTCCTGATGCAAACCAGTAGCTATGCTGGTTTAGCAGGAGCCATGGAGAATCTGGCTCAAGGCCTGCTAGGCAGCTCCTGCCCAAGGCCCATCACCTCTGCAACACCAAGGACACTTTCTATTTGATCTCTCTCTCTCTTGCTTCCAGAGCCCTTCCCACACAGCTTGCCCAGAGCAGCCTGTCACAGTAGGCAGCCCAGTGCTGCATCCTACAGCCCCCCACTCCAGCAGCAGCAGCTGCCCTCCCAACAACCCCACTGAGCAAAAGAGATTCAAAAAGTTAACAGGAAAAAACCCCCACAGCTCCCTCCCGATCCTTGTGTCTGAATCCCAGCTCACCAGGATGGATCCCTGCTTCCCCAGACAGCAGGAAATTTCTCAAAGGCTCTGCTTGCTGTCCTTTTCAATGTCATTGCCCCATGCCCTGGTGCCTTTTCCTCTCACAGTTCCAGAACACAAAGATAAAATCTAATGCATTATCTCACTGTGGGGCCTCTGACACCTAAGCTGGAGAATGCCCAAAATTCCATGAGCTCTCTGAGACTGGGTGATTACTTCTTCTATGCTTTATTCTCTGCAGCCTTTTTACACTTCCCTTTCACAATACTTCAATCCCTTTCTGCATCTTTCTTCTAAGTCTGTCCCAAGGGACACCCACTTCTACATTAAAAGGTACCAGAAAGCTACAAAAGTCAGCAAAGACTCTGGGCACAGCCTTGGAGGGAGAATGAATGCTGAATGTGGCAGAGTGCTCTTCGTGGGAACCTTCCCAGACCTCCATTCTGCATGAATAACCCAGCAATTAATAGAGGCAGAAAGAGAGCAGGAGATGCTTCACCACCCTGGCACCAGCTCCCTCAACACATCCATATCCTGTCACCTGCAGCAGACCCTCCCTTTCTTTCAAATCCTTCAAAATATTTTAAAGATCAGGAGAAAAAAATCTAAGTGGTCCCAAAGGGACAACTCCTCCATCCTCTGCACTCATACCCCCCCACCAGGCAACTGCTCTGTTCCCAAAAGGAAACAAAGGGAAGACAACTCTGTATTGTCATCATCCCTGACACAACCTCTGAGAAAGAGGAGAGGTAAATGCACTTCCCCAGTCACCTGGAAAAAGCCTTTTCCAGAGTAAGACACTGGAGAGTTGCATAGGAATAGTCACACAACATTTGTAAGCCATGAAGTTCGTGGGCCTCACATCAGGAAGAATCAGAAGTTGTAACCAACAAATGCTCCCCCATACCCTTCTTCCCTCCAGGTACACCCTGCAGCACCTGCAAGCCTCCCTACCTCATGCAGCTGTGCAGCTCCACACACCCTGTCCCAGCAAAGCAAGCAGAGCATGAACACACTGCACTTTTACTGAAATCAGAAGGTAAACACGGCCTTGCACATAACTCAGCCCTTGGATGAGGCAGCTGGCCTGTCCTGCTGATCTACAATCCCTCTGCAGCTCTTCATTACCACTCCCCAAGACATTCTGCCACACACAAACACCCAGGCTCTCCAGAGGAGCCACCACAAATAGAAGTTACGACTGAAGAAGCAGCTCTTTGATCAACTGTGGAACATGAAGTTAGGAGGGTTGCAAAAGCCAGTATATCTTTTCCTTTCCTTGGAGTCAAGAGACTAAAAAGATAAAAAAAGGCAAACTGAAATGGACAATCCTCAGAGAGCAAAGTGCAGCAGAAGTGGAGCATATTGGGCCAGTGTCTGCACACCGGGCCTCTCCCTCCACATCTCCATGGATCTCTTGGGGCTGCTGGGGGTGTCAGAGCTTCACCCCTCTGCCGAGGAGCTGAACCAGCAGATAAAGCAGCAAAGAACTGACATCCCAAAGATTCACACCCACCTCATTTTCTGGATGAGGATTGCCCTGCACAGGGAGAGAGAAGGGTTCTAGCTCTTGGGTCCAGAAAAAGAGGATCCTGCCCTTCCCTCCTCCATTTATGCCTTCACTGTCCCACTGATGGCTCTACCACATTCCTGCTCCTCAAAATCCACACCTCTTTTCCCTCCCTGCATTCATCAGTAACTTTAAACATTTTCTAAACCATTTTTTTCTGGACTGAATCAAGGCCTGCCTCCTTCCAGTCATATTTAGGCCAGAGCCTTCATCCCAGCTCAGTCTGAGCTTTCAGGATGTAAGGCACCAACAGATGCAAGTGGGCATTCAACCAGAGGAGTCACTGGCTGACAGCTCCTGCTGCAGCTCCAGCACCCTGCCCAGCCAAAGGTGAAGCCTCCAGAACTTGCACAAGTGATCCTGAGATGGAATTTCTGCAGGAAGGAAAGACGTGACTTCCCTGTGATCGGGCTGCTGGGATGAACTATAAGGAGCCGAATTTTCTACTCACTGCATTTTTTATTGGATAGCAACCTTCCTACTGGGGTTATTTATAAAGAAGTGTTACAGACTGTGTTAAGTTATACATTGCAGAATTTCAAAAGATGACTTATGACTTAAAAATGACGATTCTTTTTTTTTTTCCTCTTCCTCAGAATTTAGAGTAATTTCTAGGGAATTTTATTTCTTTCCAAGTGAATACTTAAGGATCCCATAATTATTGTGGTATTTCCAAGTGTGTCTCTCACTGCTTGATTCTTGCCTGTGGCAACTAAATTCTCCTGGATCCAAAAACAATCTCAAGGCTGAAACACCAAGGAGCAATGGGTAAAAAGGCTTCCCCAGAGAGCTTGTGGATGTCACAAGCACGAACAGGGCTGAAATGCTGCTCTGGGGAGCCTGGCTGTGGCACATGATCCAGGAGTCACAGCAGCTCCCTTTCCATGCTCTCCTTACCTACAGTCAGAGCAATCAGGAGCACCACAAGGATGAGTTAAACAGCAGCTTTTTAAGTGCACATCAGAGAGGCCCCCACTCCCTGGATCTGACCAGGACTGCCCAGGCCTGGGGCACCTGAACAGATCTGCAATTTCCTCTTGTCTCCATCAGAGATTCTCTGCCTGGCCCCAACATGACACCACAATCACTACAAGAGCACTACAAAGTGAGCAGGAGCCAACGCTTCTCCCTGTTGGAAATTGGGGTGTGGGGGCTGCAAAAAGGACTGACAAGACTCCAAGTGACAGAAGCACCTGCAGAAACAGCCATGATGGAAGGAACAAAAAAATTAAGGTCTTGCCATTCTGGGAAGCTCCTGCCAGCCTGTCTTTGCACAGCCTGTCCAGCCCTCCCTTCCTGCTGCCTCACAGGCATCTCAACTCAACTGCACCAAACCCCAGCCTTTCTCTCTTCTTCCTTTCCTACCTCCATATGCTGGTCTTAGACAAAATACTGTAAGTAAAGTGTCACTGGAGTTACTCATGAAAAGAAACCAAGAAAACCTCAAAACGATGTCTTAGAACCTTTCCATTCACAACATTAGCACAATTCAGCCAAGGAAAACTTGAAGGTCATTAGAACAGATTCAAGAAAAGAGGAAAGGACTCAGCTAGCTGCCAAAGACTGTGTGACTGCTCTTATAGCAAGAGGCATCTCCTGTACAGGCTTAAACACACACAGATTCCTAAAATGATAGCATCACTCTACGTTACAATCTATTTAATAACTTTATCCCTGTGCAACAGCTCAACAGCACAGAATAATTTGTTACTTGTCCACACAGAGTATCTGTGCATTACACAGGATTTTCTGTAGGTTTTGCAATGAATTTATTGTCTGCATAATATTTTCTTTTGTCACAGAGAAGACACAGCCCTGTTAGAAGTCAGGTGAGTTTATCTTGCACTCTCCTGCCCATCAAGCAGAATTCATGATAAGCTGATGGTGACAATATCTACGTAGAAAATACTGACGCATTAGCCAGCCCATGTAGTGCCCTCATCTAGGTCAATCTCAGTTTAATCCCTGTTGAAGCAAACATTGGGAATAAATCTAGATGTCACCTCTGCCAGCAAGGTTTCACACCAAAGAATAGAATATAACTTACCTGTTTTTTATACTGCAGGGAAAGCGAAGACACAGAAGTCACAAACCAGTGCAGGAGCCTTGTGCAGTGCTCTCACTTCCCAGCTGCAGCTTCTCCTAAGGACATCAGCTGCAGGGGTGAATTTATGACAGGGCACTTGTCCTCTAACTGAACTCATCCCCACAGCCCAGCCAAGCCTTGGGTTACCAAACTGCCTTTTCTCCTTGGGGGCTGCCCCTCCTGCCTATCTGCTGCTGAGATCTCACTCTGTGTATGACAGATAAATAAATGCTCTTTCATTTACCATAGGTGCAGGCACACTTGGGCACAAGCAAGGCACATCAGTTCTCTTACCTGAGCCGTTCCTGCCTTCAGGATGGTTTTGTGAAAGGTATTCTCCAAAAGCCCTCGCCGCTCTGTGTCACAGCATCAGGAGGCAGCCAAGGAGAGAAAGAGAGAGATTTGTGATGCTAAAGGCCAAGGAAAGTAGGAACAATTCAATACCAGTGCACTGCTGTGTTCCTGCAGCTGCCATTCCCTCAGCCTCAGGTGACACCCATGGAAATAACACTGCCAGAGCAGTGAGGCTTCCTCATTACACACCAGAATTCCAGTGCTTCTGGTGGAACCTCAGTGCTCCCTTGGCCAAAGGGGGAAACAGAGCTGGACTAGAAGTCCAGGACTAGTTTAGGCTTTAGCTTCTCTGTTATAAAAAACAGAATTGAAATGCACCTGCATTAAATCTGTGATGCACACAGGAACTGGCTCACTACCTCCAGCCTCGCTTAGTTAAGCTTCTCCTGGCAGCCCCAGGAAGGAGGCATCTCCACCCCAGAGCCAACCACCACTCCAGGCTCCTACAGCTACTGAAAGTTTCCACTTGGGAGCCATCACAGCTCAGATGTGGATGCTAATGCCTGTTTTACTTACCTGAACCCTAAGTTTTCAAGCCCCAGCTATGTCAGTATTTGGATTATTGGACCAGCTTATCTGAGAGACACCCACAACCTCTCACAAAAGCAGTTCCTGCTTCTCTGATGGATTCCAGTCCTGTGGATGACTGAGAATTTACTAGAATATATTAAGAATCAAGCAAGCAGGACAAGCTCAACCCTTAACACATATCCAGGCCTATGTAAGAGAACAAACCTATGAATATTTCAACCAGGGAAGCGCTTTCTGCTTGCAACCCACACAGAAAAGGAAACCTTGGTCAAGGCATGGAATACAGTAACCTCCAGACTCCAACTGCCAGGGCATTTGCAATGTCCTGATTGTTCTTCCATACCTAACAGACCTGTGACTCAAGAAAGCCAATACTAGAGCCAGGTTTTCCCCAGCCATCCATTTTCCCCAGGTTTGCAGAACAATCTCTCCAAGGTCTGCAGCATCCCAGTCAGGCTGAGGTGCCATTGGGCAGCCCAGGGTGGAGACTGGCAAAGAGGGAGGTGAAACAGCCACCCACCCCCTTGGCAAGCCAAGCCAAGCCAAGCAACCAAGAGCTGAGCACACTCAGCCCTCAAGCACCTCAGCATCTCCTGGGGAAGAACCAGACTTGCTGCAACAGGGAAGACTCCACATCAAGGCATCACATCCACTGCCTTCCTCCTTCAGAGGTGCTCGTCCTGAGAACAACCCCTCCAGTTCAGCTGCTGCAAAAGGCTCATAATGGCCATCCAAGATCTAAGTGGAAAATTGCTTTGACCTCCAAAAACACCACCCGCTTTGCATATATCAACTTGTGTAGCCAGGATCTTCCCCACTGCTTTTATGCACCACCTCCCAAAGGAGAAAATGTTAACAAGGCTCCAATGCACTTCCCAGAGTGACTCGGGCTGGAAGGAGTGGGAAGTCCATTTGTCATCCACAGCCAGCAACAGAGGATCAATATGAACGATGAAGAAAGAGTAATTTAATCTCCCTGGGACTAAATTTCAGCACAGTCAAATGCAAAATGCTTTGGAGCAGCACAGCTGGAGCTGTGCAAGAAGAAAGGTTTAAGCTTCTGCCTCTTTACAGACTAACAGACAATGTCAAGGTTTTCCCTGGTTTTGGATTCCTATGTGTCCAGTCCCAGGCTGTACCTTTAGACACTGGCTTGGGGTGGCAGCTGCCCAAACTGTCCTCCTCCGTGCCTAGCACCCCCAGAGACGGTCACAAGGAGGCTCTGTCACATGGGGAGCTCTACAGTCAGCCCACAATCCCCACTGTGAAGAGCAATGTATCACCATCATGGTTCACCTATCCAGGAGGACAAGCACCTCATGGGTGTTCTTGGCACCCTCAGCCTTTCTGTGTGGGCTAAAAGCAGGATTTGATCCTGGAGCAACACACAAATGCAAAGCTGGAAACTGGAGTACAGCTGCTTCAGGGAAGTGGTTGAGCCACCAACCCTGGAAGTGTGGATTTGGCACTGGGGACATGGTTTAGTGGTGGATGTGGCAGGGTTTGGTTTGCAACTGGACTCACTGACCTTGGAGGTCTTTTCCAATCTAAAAAAATTCTATGATTTTAACATCAGACTACTCAGCTGCAACAGAATTCCTGAGCTGCTCCTTGTACTCCATCTCAGATGTGGTTTAAGCTCAGCCAAAGCCACGGCTGCTCTTGCACACCACTGGCAACAGCACAGCTTTAATAAGATGGCTGGGCACAAGATTCTAAGATCTCTTCCACCAAAACTTCTGGGACTCCAAGATCTTCCATGCAAATGTCTGTCCTTTTGGGGCATCACCAACACCATTCATAAATAGGGTACGCACTTAGACCATCGGGAAAAACTTTGAAGCTTCTCTTTTGCATCAGCAGTCATTCCATGTAGAAAAAATAACAGCAAGCAAGTTCTCAGGTAAATCATCAGTGAGAGAACATGGTGATTTACACAAAGTAATGTTGAAATATGATCATAGTCTGTAACTAGTTCAAAAGCTCCACGAACTCCAAATTCATCTGTCATTGTCTCCATTCATCCCTTTGCCTCGCCAATGCCCGAAGCTGTTTTGTCTGTCTGAAAATCTGAACCAATGTCTCACCTTTAGCTTGCAAACTACGGGCTCAAAACACCGGTACAAAGCAGTTCCTAAGATCCAAATTGAAAACTGGCTAAGACAGAGCCAGAGAAGCACTGCAGCCCTCCAGCCCACCTTATTCCATGGTGAAAACAGCGTCACTCAGTAAGAGTGCAGGCTGGAAGGTGCTGCAGTGTCTCTAAACCTCGCGCTCTGGTTTCTCTGAGCAGAGGAGGGAGGAGGGTACAATCCCAGGTACCAGAGCTCTCAGAGAACAGGTCATACCCAGAGCTCTCATGCAGGTAAGAAGCACAGTCAAAGAGCACAGAGCTGCTCAAAAGCATTACTCCCTGCCCAGGTTGAACCTGCAGCTCTGTCCTGGCCGTTCTACCTCGTGGGTCTCAGACCCTTCAGGCCAATGCAAGAGCAAAAAAACGTGGACACGTGGGCACAGCTCCCCAGCCCCAGTGCACATGGCAATGCTACCTGCACAGCACAGTGTGCAACAGGGGGTTTCCAGCCAATTACACCAGAAATTTCACACTAATTATTCTGCCTATTATCACAGTGGTTCCCTTCTACATTCCCGCTTTCCGAGTGCCATCGGCTCCTCCTTGGCCGTGCCTCAGCAGATCTCCCACAGATGTCTGCACATGCCCTTTGCCAAGGGGACTCTGATGGCCACACTTGCTCCTTATGGCTACATGCCCCTTGCCAAGCCTCTTGCATTCCTTCCCTGCCCTCACAGTCACCTCAATTCACCAGCACTTCCCTGGATCATTACTGTGCCATTTCTCCACTCTCCCTGGCTACCCATCAGCTTGATCAAAATAAAGCCAGAGCAAAATTCAAACAGATGGTAGCTGTTCTACTCATCCCATTCTTTCCTCTCTCTTTTATCTGTTACCACAAGTCACACAATCAGACTTTTCTCTCAGCTCAGCTCTGCCTCCACTATTGCTGCCAATGGAGTTCAAGTCCCCTCACACCACTGGACAGCACTGGACATAAACCTCTTCAACTGGGCTCTAAGCAGAGACACCTTGGGATAATTTAACTGGCAAGAGATGAAAAAGAAAACCTGTTTCACATAAATGAGATGAAGTACAAGGTGCCTTACAGCTCCATGGGCCGGTGAGCTATAACCCTGAGCGTATGACACTGCAAAAGCTGCATACCAATGAGCAGGTAGCACTGAGAGGTGATCAGCTGATGACAGGACAAGTTTAGCCCTGACTCATCCAGAGAGAGGTTTTCATTTTAGTGGCAGACCAGACCTGCATGTCACACAGTCAGCACAGCTTGATTTAACAAAAGGACATCAAGCAGAGACCAGAGCTCTAGCACACTGTGCTGCTCAGTCTGCCCAGCAGAGACATGCCTCAGAAAACAACAGCAGTTCCTCCAGCATTCCATCAGAACGGCTCCAGGTACGGAAGGAGGGACGGGCAGCACAACACAGGCAGCAAGGGCAACTCCCCTTCTGGGGGCATTTTCCAGTACTCACTGTGCCCCAGATGTCAGAGCCGGACTCGGGTCTGGAAGAGAACTGTGAAGAAGCACCGACAGTCTAGACAGAGATTTGCTCGAAGGAGCAAAGCCGCCAAATAACAGAGATCTCAATTACAATGTAATAAGCACAGAATGGCCTTCATGTCTCTGAAATAATCACATCAGCGGGATAAAAGGGGCCTTGATGCACACGAGCAGCTATGAGAAACTGATGCACATAAATTTATCCACCAAACTGACACTTACAGAGTGAAGAAATGCAGATTGAAACACTCAGAGATATAGGAAAGACCTCAGATAACTCAATTTAGAGCACAGCAGCAAGCTAAGCAAAACCTGGACTATTCAGGAGTATTACATGCAAAAATAAAGAACACCCACCACCTTCTCCTGCTCCTTCAGAAGTAATGCCCAGAGGAGTTGCAACAGAAATTTGTTGTGACAGCATCTGACAGTGCTGCATCTCAGGCATACAAGAGAGAAGAGACCTGCATCATCAGGACCTACGTCCTCCTACAGCAGCAATCCTGCTCCTGTCACCAAGCAGAGAAGGGAACACCTCCAGCACATCCACAGTTAACAGCTCAGTCATTAAAGACTGTTGACACCTACATTATTTAAGCCTAATAGTAACAATATCCTGGCAAAAATTAATTTTCTAAAATATCTATGTAGAGAAATGGTAGCTGGAAAATTTTAATTTCAAAATTCTCACTCTCAATAAAGGGAGATTGGACGTCAGCAATGGGTCGTAGGGACCCCACAGTATTAGAGCAATTTGTGATCACAAAGTTTGGACAGGAGAAGAGAGGAAGAGCAGGCAGAAGTTAAAAGAAAAAGGCAATCAAAGAGACAGTTCATACTGCTCATCAGAAAATTCACAAGCAGAAAAGAAGAATCTAGACTTCATGAAGAACCCCATGCTAAGCCAAAAATCACTCACGCAGCAAGAAGCCTGGGATAAGGTACACGGTCACTTACCTCTGCATTTCATCAATGAAAAATTTACCCTTTCACAGCAACTATTGCCATGTTCAAAGCCACTCCTCATCCCTTTCTAGGCAGGAAGAAAGGGAGTGAGACCAAATTCTTATCCCTCCGTGGGCTTTCCTGGACTAGATGCCAAGGTCATGGAACTGGGCAAGATGAACCACACTCTCAACTCAAATATCTCCTGTGCTAATGACTGCAAGAAGAGATGGTTCTGGAACACCCAGCAAAAGTCTCATGTCTGTTTGCTCTCACCATCGTGCTCTCCAAAAAACCAGCACAATACAAAGCAGAGCTGCAGGAAAACATCTGCTTTATTGCCTCATTTGGGGTGTCAGTGTTTTCCTGCAGGTGTCAAGGCAGCAAGGGCAACAAACTCCCATTTCTGAAAGGCTTTGGTTCATCTGCACCCTTGGAAAAGTTCTAAGGAAGCCAAGGAGCACAGGCCAGACAGGCACAGCCAGGGCTCTGGAGAGGCTGTCAGCAGAGGGGCAGCACCAAGGTCACCGCTCAAGGACAACTGCGTCAGCGCTGCCCTCGGCACTGGGGCCCAGGAGCTGCAGGGCAATAAAAGCACAACAGGGAGGGAACAATCCCTCCTGACAGGGAGATCTTGCTCCAAGCCCTTCAGGGGTGATCAGAGCAGCAGCACCAAGCACAGCTGCTTCTCGGGTGTACAGGGTGCTGCAACTACCCCAAGAGAAGATGACCACAGAGACCTAAGTCAGCAACATCAGGGGTGCTCTCCACAGTGTTGGCACAGAGCAATTGTGTCCTTGGTTTGTAAGAAACTTCTCAAAAGACCCAACACACAACAAGCTGCATGGAGCTTAATTAACGCTCCTGGGACACGAGACTCCCCTGAGTCGCTCTGCAGAGGTTTTAACAATCTAGGGAGCCTGCACCTCCTGCTTGGATCCCATTACTCACACCAGCTAACAAGCCCTGCTCCTTGCTCAGTAGGACAGTCAAGTGTGCACACACACTCCAGCCACATGTAAGAAATACACACCGTAGTCACTTGGACTTGCAGTGGAAATCCAGGAGATAATTTTTCTCTCTAAAGAGAAGTCATGAGAAATATAAACAGGACAGAGCCCAGAAGATGCAGAGAAGCAATTCCAGGGCATGTCCTGCTGCACAAGAACAGGATCCCCCAGCTGCCTACATACACCCACAGGGCACATGATCATTGCAGCAGTGCTACCGGCACAGGTACCCAAGCACCCAGCCCTCATGGGGTGGACAGAACAGTCTCTCTGTAGCCTTATCCAGTGTCCTACAGAGTCCTTGCTGTAGATAAGGACATGGAAGATACATGGAGGAAGACCCAGGGCAGAGCAGAGGAGCTGTGTGTGATGTGCTCCAGGAAACCTTTCAGCAGGTGGGTCATCACCACTGTAGGAATTCTAAGTGTGACAGAGCCCATGGGAGCAGGGACTGAGCTGTGCCTGGAGTGGCAGGATAGAGGCACATGGACAGCACCCGTCACCACCAGCACCTTCTCCATGCAAAGAGGCTCTGCAGGGAGCCCCTCGGCAAGTTCGCTGACCTCCTCAAATGATTTTTGGATCAGGAATTTCTAGCACGGGCATCAACAGGGAGACACATAAGAGCACCTGTCCTGTGCCATGGTCCCTGTGACCAGACACTCCTCAAGGGCATTATGACCCCCAGCCCAAATTCACTTGTAACTTTTCTGGTCAAATCACCTTAATTCACGGAGACACCAGAGAGCTCCCACAAAGCCGTACCTGCAGCTTGTCAGCAGTCACAGCAGGTATGGAGCAAACCAGAACCCTCGAGGCACCTCCTGGACTCCACACGGTGGATAGAACCTGAGCAGCATTTGCCAACCCTGGTGTAGGCTAACAAGTCATTACATTCAAAACACATTAGTCGCTCCCAAACACCCACACTACCATATGAAATCCTACCAATTACTGAGTGTGTTGTTTGTGTTACTGCCTAATCCCACTCCCAGAACCCCACCACAGCACTTATGGTGTCATTTCTGTATATGCACCTGGCTGACATCACCACAAAGAATCCCACTTCCAAATCTCTGAATGCCACAGAAAATGCTTTCATTACTGCTTATGGACAGGGTGCAACAAAACGAGGGGAAAAGTTGCAGGCTTTGCCTGGATAACTGTCCCTTGAGATACTCCAGAGTTTGAAGGATGGATTTCTTTACAACTCAAACAGATGGCAAGATACAGACGGCTTTGCATCTCTTCACTTTTCTCTTTCCTCCCAGCACAGCAAAGATGCTGAGTTACACAGAGAGGTGACTGAGATCTCTCAGCAACACGGATGAAGCCCTACACACGACTCCAGGTTATTCTAATGCAATTTTGTCTAACAACACAAAGAAGGTGTTATATAATGCAGCTGAAAAGTTTAATTTCTCCCAATTTTTCCCCAGCAGCTAAGTGCCAGTGCTAGCTGAATCAGATACAGTGACAGACCTATCCCCGGCACAGGTGTGCCTAAGGAGCAGCTAAAAAGCTGCGCCAATGCCCCCAAATAATCACTGGATGACTGTCGCGACACTTGCACTGCAGCGAGGAAGAAGGGTCCTTTCACCTGGGAAGGGTCACTAAGGCAAAGCTCGTCTTTGACGTTTTAAACCTAAGTACCATTAAGCAGCAAATATATTTTCTCGGATCTCCCATGTTTGATACTGAAAAGCACGGGGACCAGGCAGTGAGTGAAATGCTACACTGTAGGACAAGCAACATAAAATCAGAACACGCACAATACAGAACCCAAATCCCTTAACTGGTCCGTGTAGTGGCTTGGGACACTGCTAGGGGAGGGCGGACGTGGTGAGTGCAGATTTTCACAGAGCCATTTTTCCATTCAAAGGAGCGAGACTCCTTGAAGGAGGCTGCTGACTTTGCCCTCGGACACGCACACGGCATTTCAGCCGAGGAGAAACCACCGGGCAAACTGACCGCGCTTCCGAATTCCCCAAGATGATGACGATCCATCCCTGACAAATCCACTTCTCATACGCTCTTTGCCGACCCAGCAAATAAACCCCAGCGGGTGTTTTGGCCGGGCCGGCGGCGGGGACGCCTCTGGAGACAAGTCACCTCTCCAGAGGCTGAGGGTGCGCGGGGTGCAGGGGCGGCACGGCCGCCCGCTGCCACCAGCAAGCGTGCGGCTGCTTTGCGGGGATCGGGGCAGCCAGCGAGAGGGTCCCACCGGGAGCTGCCATTCCCCAGCTCCGGGATGGCCCTGAGGGACAAACCCCACCGGTGCCTGGGCTCGCCCCGAGGGTCTCGGGGCTCTCCCCACCCCGGCACGACCCCCGAGGCGGCCAGGGGCGAGCACGGTCCCGGCACCGCGGGGTCTCCCGAGGCACCGCCCGCCGCGCCCCCGGCACCCACCTCACTTTAGCCGCTACGGACGACATGGCCTCGTTCCTGAGCGTCTTCCTTTTGGACACGGCTGTGCCCATATTCGCGCGGGGGGTCGCGGCCGGGGGAGCGCTCATCGCCGGGCCCCGCGGCTGCCCATGCCGGGGCGCGCGGCCGCCCGCCGCCGCAGCGC
>VZUI01013974.1:16051-80635 GCA_013401135.1 Cettia cetti | reverse complement strand
TCTCTTCTCTTCTCTTCTCTTCTCTTCTCTTCTCTTCTCTTCTCTTCTCTTCTCTTCTCTTCTCTTCTCTTCTTTTTCTCTCTCTTCTCTTTCCCATGAATGCAAAGATTGTGATTTAGTGAAAGCTAATGTGACACAGAAAATGAATCAATGTTGCAGCAAACAGGAGAGCTCTTTTGCATGCAGCACCACAATTTACCATTTCCCTATCAACACCCCCTTGCTAATTACCCACACAGACAGAAGCTCTGATTTTCCAAGGTACCTCTTACCTGCTTTGGCTGGTGGCCAAACATCTCTGTTTTCTTGCTCAGTGACAGGATACCCAGCCACTTAGCACAGGCCAGAATTGCTGCCTTCAACATGTCAGGGATTCCAAATCCTCAATCAGAAGTCTCCAGAGTTTATTTAAAAACCTGTGGGTAACTTTGGGTTGGAGTGACTACAGAGATCTGGCCCTGTTTGATTTTCACTCACCTAACCTAAGATACATTGGTACAGATATTAAAGGTGGACAAAAAAAAAAATTAATATAGGAATAGTAGATCCAAGATGCTGAGATTTAGAAGCTTCAAATATATGTTATTTGAGGCTTCTCAAAGGAAGGCTCTTCATTCTCCTTACTTCCACCATCTCTGTCACTTGACTGCTTTTTATTATTAAAGATTAATTGTAATTTGTGTAGTTATCCCTGAGTCTCTTCAGTGCATGTGTTGGGTTTTGATCCTGGCTTGCAGGTGGTGCTGGGATTCATTACTGGATCAGGAAATGCATCCATAGACAGAGACAAAACAAACAAAAGATGAAAAAAATCCTTTCTCTGACTGGCACAGCACAAGATGTCCACTTTGATATGCAGTGCACCCCACTGCATATCCTGCTTTTGCTTTTCCTGGCTGATTCCTTGTTGACTCCAGTTTGTGTGCTGACTCTGAAGGTCACAGATGCTTTTTCTGCATCTAGCTGTAATGCAGCTTTTTTGGGCAGGCTGCTGGGTGAGCAGGCAGCATCTGTGAGCACACACTGATGTTTGTCCATCCCTCTTGCCTGCAGCCACCTGAGGTACGACACCCTGGCCCAGATGCTGACCCTGGGGAACGTCCACGCTGGCACCAAGATGATTGTGATGGAAACCTGTGCAGGCCTGGTGCTGGGGGCTGTGATGGAGAGGATGGGGGGTGAGCTTCACCTCACTCACACACACTCACACCTCGTGGCACTGCTCACAAATGCTCCCTCAGCTTGGGAAATCTGGGCTTGGCACCTCCAGCATTCCAGCAGAAGCTTGTTTTTCCACTGGGTGACAGATCTTGTTACAGATATTTGGTTTTGTATCAGTTGGGTTTATTTTTCAGTACTTGAAAAACCCTAAAAATCGAGAACTAAATTTGATATAATTAATTTTGATTAAATTGATAGCCTTGTGTGTAGATCTGTTTGCATAATGACACTGAGTTGAGAAAAAGCTCTAAGGAGCTTGTGTGGAGATTCTTCCCACACACCTGGGAGTCCAGGGAAGGGAATGGCAGAGAGCAGGAGCAGTGCCCCTGGAATTCTGACAGTGCTGGGAATGTTGCTGTTCCTCTTGTTCACTGCACCAGATTTAGTGTGCCAAACGTGTTTTGAGAGCATGTAACATTTCCTTCAGCATATTCCAGGAGAGGTTTGCCTCCTGATTTGCTTTTCAAACTCAGTGAATCAGTTTCATTATTGCAAGACACAGGTGGAGGTGCCAGTTATATTCCAGAAGCCTGGAAAGGCAGGCAGTGATGTGATTGGTGTGATTGATGTGGTGTGCACACTCTGTGCTCTCCTGTCTGGGAAGCACACAGGCAGTGCTGCTGCAGATTGGTTTTGCTTCAGCAACTTCTGCCCATGGGGCTACTTCCTGAAGTAAATAAGATACAATTTCAGTTAGCTATTGAAAAGTTATTTTTTTGTGTGGTCAGCATCTCACAGCTCTTCCTTTAGGGCCTGGATATTGAAGAAATTCCTTGCCTTATAGAGCTCTTTAATTGGGTTTTATCCAAGCAACTCCATAAATAAGTAACGGAAACTGTTACAATTTTGTCTTTTAATTATTTATAAAATTGGCTTTTTCTAGTGATTTGTCACTGCTTATATGTTCTGAGCTAATCCTAAATACGTGTTTAATACACAAATATTCTGTGAGTTGCCTTGTCCTTTCAATAAAGGTTTTCTACCTTGAGGCATATTTCCACAGCTTGTTAAATTTGATGGTTTGATTAAGAGCAGGCAATTTACTTCCTTTTTCTTAAATGGACCCTTCATTTAAGCATTTTAGCAAGGATTTTAAAGCTTTGAGAATTGTGGCTTTGCAATGTGTTTTGATCCTTTCCCTGGCACAGGCTATGGATCCATCATTCAGATGTACCCAGGAGGGGGCCCTGTCAGAGCTGCCACCAGTTGTTTTGGGTTTCCCAAAGCTTTCTTTGATCAGCTCCATGAATTTCCTCTCAGCAAAGTGCAGAGTCTCCTGTCTGGGACATTCAGCACAGAGACTCTGCTTGCAGACCCTGAGGGGAATGCTCTGGTGGCAGAGGAAAGCAATGGATTGAGGGAGGAACCTGCTGCTGAAGCACCTATGGACATCAATCCCACAGAAGAGCAGGACACAATGGACATCAGTGCTGAAGATGTGGAATTTAAAGAGAACAAAGAGAAAGAAAATAAAGAAAATGTAAGAATATCTAACATCTGTGGACATAAAATTCTGCTGTCTGGCTGCAGCTTAGTCAGGTGTTAAAGTAGAACTCTGGAAGTTGAGGGTCAAAAATCAAAATGCAGTCCAGGCAATAATGATGGGATAAATAATTAGCAGTTCAAGTGCCAACTGTTTGTTTTGTTGTTCAAAGGTTCGGGAAAAGCAAATAAAACAGTGGGAGAGAAGGAAAAAGCTGAAAGAAGCTGCTGCTTTGCTGAGAGAGAAGAATGCTGATGGGTGAGTCTGTCACAGCCTAGGAATGAAATTCCCAATTTAGTGCTCCCACTGGAACACCCCAGCCCATGGGGGCCAGGGGATGGAGCAGAGAACTGGGGCACAACAGGCACTGCTTGAGATTTTTTTCTTTGATTTAAAGAGTTTGAAATGATCTACAAGTCAACTAAATACAAGCAAATATTAAAAATGAAAAAAAAAAAAAAATCTATCCAAAGAAAACCAGAATCTGGGTAGAGTATAATTCAATCACAGGATTCTAATTGGCAAAGTAGAAGTTGAGGTTTTAAATTTATTAAATTTGTTTTTCTGGAGGGTTTTTTGGTTAGTATGTTTTCAGAAACTCATTTCCTTTTTACACTGGGGAAAAAAACACATAACTTGATTTTACCTGCTTTAGCCAGGATCAGTTATTCCTGAGGATCAACTCAGCACAAAGAATTAATTTCATAAATTTAAAATAAATACAATAATGTATTCCTAGAAGCTTAGCTCCAAAACAGTGTAAGAGCACTGGGTGGGTGTGACTTTTTCCCTGTGTTCTCAGCAAATGCTGAAGTGATTCAAGTTAACCAGGTAACATTCATTTAGTTAATTTAATGACATTCATATAATTTTTTTTTTCTCCAAAGACTATTGGTTCACTGGAAATGAAGCTGTTCTACTTGGATAACTCTTACTGCACACTGCACATTTACTGGTTATTTTTAAATGCTTGTATATCATTTTTGGGTTCTATTGCTATGAAGTGTTTTAACTCCTGCTCATTCATATTCCTCCTGTAGCATGTGTAAGTGGTAGAATGTATAAACATGCAGAGCCAGGTGCTCTCTGAAGCAGTAAAAAGCAGTAAAAAGGTCAAGGGGGTTTGTAAAAGCTCTGCACACCTGTCTGTGACCCTGAGCAGTGGCAGAGTTTGGCTGTGGTTGTTGCACCATCACTGTAATCACTCTGTCCATGAGCTGGCAAAGGCAAAATGAATATTTGACCTCACTCGTGTGTAAAACACCATTCAGGTGTTGATTGGGTTCAAGGAGGCCTTGAAAACTTGGCAAGGAGTAAGGAAATGATCCAAGATAATGACTCTGTACCTGAGCAGAACAGATGGGAAAAATAAAGGTTTGGGGACTTTTTGCAGGAGAGAAACAGGGAAGGGGTAGGGGAAAAGGTGGTCAGCACTGGAGGTGGGGAGAAGGAGTAAAGAAAAGCTGTTCATTAGATCAAGGTGGGTACCAGCTTCAGGAGAAATCTTTAGGTGTCCTGAATTTAACAGTATTTATTACTGAATGGAGAAGATACCATTTCAGTGAAATTTCTGCCTTCTGTGCTGTTGTGTGGTTAAACATTGTTTGCACTGGATCTGTTTGCTCAATTCCTTTTGTGAGAGCTGAGGTCTGATGTTAGGGGAAGAAGGAGGATATCTATTTGGTGTTCTTTTCCAGGACAGACTATTCCATGTTCCTGGCACCATGGAAGCAGGAACTAGTCCACAGCCATGCCATGTGTTCAGAATTGGAGCCTGTCCCTTCCCTGCCCTTCCTCTGCCTCTTGCTGTCCCTGTGCCTGGCCAGGCTCCCTGCTGGCAGCAATCTGTGCTGCCTATGAAAGAGCAGCCCTTGAGCTTCCCCCTCCCTTCCTGGAGCCCTGGCAGTGCCAGTGCAGCATTCCCAGCCTCCCAAGGCAGGGCTGAGCCTGCTGCCTTCATTGTGGAGCACAGTTCTTCTGAGCTTTGCATTTGAAGTACATGGTCTGCAAGGCCATGGCTGGCAAGCAACCAAAGTGGCAACAACTGAAAAAGAATCACCTCCCCTCCTTCTCTCTACTGTATTTACAAAAGTGAGCATCAATTTCTTTACCTCTCTTTAGCCAGGCCAGTTAAACTCTGCTGCAGTGCTGCACATTTCCCTGGAGAACAAATGTTCATTGATGGGGCACCTCAGTAATCTCTGCACACTGGGAAGAAGGAGCTTAATTATCCTGTTCTTTCTGCACAATAACTAATTCACTAATTATCAACTATTTCTTGCAGTGTAGTTAGCAGTGATTTTTTTTGGATTAAAACTGGAGAATCTCAGCCATCTGTAGGTCCAAGTTATCGTGTGATGTTAGAATGAGGATGGAGAATAAAATATGAAGCTTTTAGGCTGTCAAGGACATTGTTTCTTTTTAAAAGATTTTTAGTCATGCCTATTGGGGATCTCTTTAAATATTTTTTTTAATATAAAACTGTTAAATGAAGACTACTCGGTCTAAAGAGTCACGATTGAGGTTACAGGCAGTCACAGAACTTAAATTGTATCTGGAAAATGGTCTTGGGGCAGAACAAGCAACATGACATTTCTTAGATTGTAAAATGTTTGTGGAGCCTGAGACAGCTGAAGTGAGAGTTCCTGTAGTGCATTTAATACTCTGCACCTTGGGGAACAATGCTTCAGCCTCTTAATTATGCCAGTAGGAAGTGATGATTTGTTTTTACATTTGGGGAGTTGTCAGAGCAATGCAAACACGCTGATGAGACACTTCCAAGCTGTAACTGATTGCTGTGCTAAATAGGAGGAAATGTCACCAGTGAGTAGGTTTCAGAAGCAGAAAACTAACCTGCATGAAACTTTTTTTGCAGCTTAATTGTAGCCAGCAAGTTTCATCCCACACCCTTGTTACTTTCTTTATTGGAATTTGTCGCTCCTTCGAGGCCTTTTGTTGTCTACTGCCAATACAAAGAGGTAAATCGGGATGTTCCTTCAGCTGTTACAGTTCGAGGCTGGTGCCTTTCTGCTGTGTAACCTGCTCTCTGGTTTCTCTAAGCCTTTGTTAGAATGTTACACCAAGCTGAGAGAAAGAGGAGGAGTCATCAACCTGAAGCTGTCTGAAAGCTGGCTCAGGAACTACCAGGTAAGGATCTGCCAAAGCCATGGGGATTCTGGGGAGCAAAACATTCCCTGAAAGCAGGGAGAGCCTGCAGTGGCTGAAACAGGTGTCAGCTCAGGCATTTCTCCACCCAGGAGCTGCAATGCTTCACTGCAGCCATTTCCAATGGAAAGCCTTCACTTGCTTGCATTTCATTACACATTTGTGGAAGTATTTGTAGGAGAGTGGCAGGGTTGGTAATTCCTAGCTGGGCCTGAGCAGGAGTGCTGAGTCCAGCTGCAGTGAGAACAGCACTGCAGGGCCCTGCACAGCAGCTCTGGTTTGTTTTATTGCACACTGCCTCACTCCTGAGCACATCATGGCTCTCAAACCTTGGCAGTGCCATGAAGAAGTAACCAGTGAGGCAGCAGCCTGTATTATTATGGATTCCTACAACTGGATTCTCCTCTGCTGATCCTTTAAAGATAAATACACTTCCCAAATGGCTGTTGGTTGTTTTGTGGCTGGGGAAAAAAAATCTCCATTCTATCCTGTAAGCTGCAATGAGTGGATTTTTCCAGGAGCTGGCTGTGCTGTGTTGTTGTTGTTTGCTTTAAAGGTGCTCCCAGAGCGCAGCCACCCGAAGCTGAGCATGAGTGGAGGGGGAGGGTACCTCCTGTCTGGCATCACTGTGCTCTGGGACAAGGGCAGCCCTGAGTGTGGCAGCTCTGAGGCACTGAAGATGGAGGAGCCAGCATCCAAAAGATGCAAACTTCAAGAGCTTCCTTGTTAACACCTGGAGAAGTGACTTGTGAGTTAATCTCAGGAGCTGAGTGGGAGAACAAATCCTTGCTGTGCCTGTGGTGCATCTGTCAGGAACTGCAGGGGAGAGGAGAGTCCTGCTCCTTAGCACTTCACATCTGAATGTCAAGGAAAACCCTTGGGAGCAAACTCATAGGAACTCACAGGAACCTCAAGAAGGGGAGAAGATCAAGAGAAGACAAAGCCTCAGTGCAGGAATTCTGCTTGGTTGTTGCCAAATCTGAATATGAGGGGGTTTTTAAAAGGTTGAATGGAAATCAACACATCCAGCTTAGCTTTCCCTTCTCCCAGAAAGGCCTCAGAGGATTCTCCTCAGGATTCCACGTCCTGAGCTGCTCCCACTTGGGACACAGCTCAATTTAAGAAAGTAGAATGAACAGCAAAAATCATGCACATTTTTTTTATCCAAAGGAACCATAAAAAGAGCAATCTAATAGTAGAGATGACCCCATGCTTACAGCGTGACTCCACATTTTCCTGAAATAAATACAGAGGAGAAAGTGCATGTTCTTAAATTAAAATACTAAATATTTAAACAATGTCAGTATTGTCTGTCATTTTCTGAGAGTTGCTGTATGTTTTTAAGACATGACTATTTTTGAAAACTGCTGTATGTATATTTATTTATTCTACTGTTGGATCTTTCAGATGTCGGGCTTTTTTTAATTCATTTTTTTAACTTTGCATTTGCCATTTCAATTAAACTACTGGGTGTTTTCCTTAAAGAGATTTATCTTCTTCTCCTTACTTTTCCCTCTACTTTTTGGGAAGTTTCTCTTACCTCTTTTCTTCTTCTTATGTGAACAACTCATTAAAGGAGAGGAAGTAGGTATCACCATCTCTTCATTCTGGAGGGCTGCTTATCCTAGGTACTGTGACAATAAAAACAATAACATGGCAAAAACAGATTTGCATAGATCAGTTTGAGAAATAAACTGTTGGAACACAGGAGGAGTTAATTTGGATCAAAGCCAAACTGGCTCCTTTTCACCAGCAGTGACACTGACACAGTCTCAACTCCGAATCCCAGTTTTCAAATGTGCCATAATCCTTGTAAAATGCAGTGAAAATGAGCAAGGAAACGAGAAATAAATAATGAGTGAGATTTCAAATTCCCTCTTCCCTCTCATGCTCCTTCAAACTGGCAAACAAAGTGCACAGATGGGCTCCTTGTAACTTTGAAAAGGTATTGGTGGAGCACCTGATCCAGCTCACTCTGAGATCCCCCATCAGCCACAGGAACAAGGAGAAGGTTTGGTCCAAGATCGATGGTTTTTATTATTGCAAACTCAGACAAATATATTCCTGAAGAACACTAACACAATTATCTCCAAAAGCATATTAAAAATACCTGCCCACATGAGAGGTTAGATTACTAAAATTCATGCCATTCAGGTCTCAGGAGCATAACAGCAAATGAAAGACACTTTCAGCTGTGTAAATCACTACACAAGAGTGGACAGTGGATAGAATTTCCTGGGTTTGGGAAAAACAGTGATCCAGTGGCAGTGAATTGCCCACAGGACACCCTCAGCCTCTCCTCAGGCTGTTGATCTTCTCTGCTATGTTCTGCAGCTCCAGGTCCATGGTGGCCAAGTTTTCCAGCTGCTTTTCCTGTGAAAACACAGACAGTGTTTTACACATCGTTGTTAACTCTGGGAAATGTTTGGTTCCACGGGAAGGAGAGGCCTTTTCTCAGGCAGATTCTGCCCTGCCCCTTCCCAGCCCCTGAGCAGAGCAGCTCATTCTTGGCAGATGGGTGAAATTCCCTGCTTTGGGCTGAACTGAGGCTGAGGAAAGCATCAAAATTTTAATTCTGGGAGCTGCCTCCTTTGTGGATTCAAAGCAGCATTACCAGCGGTGGCCTCGTGGCGTGTCACAGCTGCAGGTGCTGTCCCGGGAGGTGCCACAGCAAGCACAGGGCGCAGCGAGGGCACAGAGAGCAGGAGCAGCTTTGTGCAGCCAATTCTCTACCACGGTGACTTGTTAACACCAATTAACATCTGTGTTAATCAGTGCCAGCCTCCACTGCTCCCAGCACATGCAGACACAGTGACAGAGGAGGATCTGGCTGATGGGATGGGAGCAGGCTCAGTTTTGCTGGATACTGGAGCAGAACAGGAACAAAATAAAAAAAAGGATTCACGAGGTGTGAACTACACCTAGGAATCAAATCTTTCCCTTCCTGCCTAGGAGCTATGTCTTTATCCCACAAACTGTCCTGGGCTAGTTCAGCAAACTCACAGCTCCCCTGTTCAAAAAAATCAGATTTTAATTCACTGAAGATCCTCTCTCAAACTGTGACTTAATCTTGCTTGTGTTTTTCTGTGCAGCTTCCCAGCTGCCTTGGGGATGGATTTGGAAGTTGCTTCCCCCAGCTTTTCAGAGAAACTGCCCTGCACTTACCTCCTCCTCTGTCAGGGGCCTCTGGCTCAGGCTCCTCCTGTCATTCCCAGCCACGGGACGTTTCTTCAGGTCTTCTCCAGAGCTGTAGAGCTCTGGGAGCTCAGCTGACTTCTTCCTGTAGTTCAGGAGCTGTGCCAGTTGATCCATCTTGTTGTACTGCCTCTCCACGTCGTACCTGTTGGCTTTGCCAGGGTTCCTCTTCTCGCTGCGCCTGTGCTTCAGAGCGCTCTGGATTTGCTTTTCTGACCACCACTCGTAGTCACTGTAGTCAGGGAAAAGGCTCTTCTCGCTCAGGGAGGACCTGCCTCCCTCCCTGCCCTCCAGAAGCTGCTCCCCTGTGCTGTCCCTTTTGTCCAGGTGCCTGCTTTTCCACCACAGCAGCGGGTAGAAAGGCCTGTAGGACGCTGCAGTTCTCTTCTCTTTCTCGGCAGGGCCTCTGTACTCTTCTCTCTCTGCAAACCTCTCCTCGTCCTCCTTTTCCACCTGGTCACTGCTGTGACGCTTCTTTTCCACCTCCTCCTCCTCGGGGCTGTCCTCGGTGCTGTGGTGCCTCCGGGCCTGCCCCCTGTGCTCCCTCTGTGCCCCTTCCCCTCCCTTGCTCCGTGGGTGGGGTCTCCCTCCCGCTCGGCGCTGCCTCTCCTCGCTCGGGTACCTGGCCAGCTCTGCCTCGTTTCCCCTGGCCAGGAACACCCTCCCCTCAGAACGGCGAGCTCCCTCCTGCTGCCTCCTCTTTTCCTCTTCCCTGCTCTCCTGGCTCTGCTGCCAGCTGTGCTCCTCACTGCCCTGCCCTGCAGGCCTCCCCGGAGAGCCGCCCTTCTCCTCGGACTCCTCCTGATGCTTCTGCCGGTGCTTCCACTGCTCCCAGAGCTCGGCCTCCCCTGCTTCCCCCCTCTTCTCTTCGTAGGAGCCACCCCCCCTGTGCTTCCCGTGGTATCCCTTGGGTGTGTAGCGCTCCCTCCTCTCCTCTGTCTCTTCACTCTCCTCAGACTCCTCTCGCTCCTGCTGGCGGGAGAAGCTGCGTTCCTGAGACTCCTGCTGGTGTTCCTCACTCCTTCCCTCCCCTCCCTCCTCACCTTCCCGGCTCTGTTTGTAAGGGCTCTGCATGATTCCCTCCTCCAGCTGCCAGCGGGGGCCCTGCTCGCTCCCACCACGGAGCTCCTCCACGCTCATGCCCTCAGAGCGGGACTTCTTGGTGACGACAGCAGCCTCCACCTCCTCGCAACACTTGCCCTCTTCGCTCTGCTCATCACTGCGGAAATTCCTCTCCTCCTCTCTCCCAGTTTCCTGGTAGTGCTTTTTTTCTCCTGTGAGAAGTGTCTCATCCTGAGCAGGTGTGTGCTGTCCAGCCTCCTCTTCCTTGCTCCTCCCGTCCTCATCTCCTCCCTCCAGGTACTTCTTAGATTCCTCTTCTGCCTGCCTTTGTTCTTTCTCCACGCTCCCAGCAGGATGTGTGTCGGGCTCTGCTGGCTCTTTGGGATGCCTCACTTCAGGCTGCTTGGTTTCACTTCTCTCTCTGGCATTTTTATCGCCTACAACAACAAAAGCAGCACCATGGAGTAATCCAACCCTCCACTCAAGTGTTATTTCAAAGTGATGAGTGGCTTCCCAAAGTACCGAGGAAATTTGGACAGAATTGATTTCTTAATTCTGTTTCTAAAATCATTAGTTTGCTACCATTTTGTATGCTTGCCTGGAAAAGGATTAACTAACTAATTAACTCCATTTAATTAGGCATTTTTACAAGTAATAATAATAATTTTCCTCTTTTGGCTTTTTTTGTGATCACATTTTTAGTATTGAATCAAGCCAGCTCTCATTCCCATTAAAAACCAATGGGATCTGGAGTTGTGCTCAGTTCTTTGAATGTCAGACCTGGCCCATCACAGATGCTTATTCCCAATAAAAAACCAACCATCTATTCCAACCTACCCAAAAACACCAGGGATTTTTTTAGCAAATTTTAAAAGTTTCTTAAAAATTGACTGAAAAAAAAAATCAAAGATCTCTGATGCTTTGCAATAGTTCTGCTTCATCTTCTCAGCCTACCTGAAGGGTTTGTCAGGTGCTCTGAGACTCTTCAGGTGGTTCAAGGAGAGAGCCAAGAATCCCTGACAATTCCCAGCTCAGGCTGTTTGCTCCCTGGGGCAGACTGAGCAGGAGGAGACCTGAATGCTGCCACTGAAATTTGGAGTCACCACTTCCACACAGGCTGAAGAACAGTTCACCAGCTCCAACACCAGACACAAACCACGCACCAAACTCCTTCCCTAAGTTCAGGTGACGTTGTACTTACCCTTCTTGAGGATTTCTTTGCACTCAGGGTTAATGGGGGGAGCATTTGGCTTGGACAGGGCGTTGGACAGAACCTCCACTATGCACCGGGTCACCTGGAGGAGACAAAAGAGCAGGAAAAACCCTCAGGGCAAAATGGAAGCTCAGCTTGTGACCCAGCTAGGGAAAAGCCTGTCTGAGTTTGGAGCAATCCTGTGCATTTGGGCTTTGCCCCTCACTCCTGTAGCAGGAGGAAGAGATCCTATCTCTTTTTATCTCCCCTTGTGTTTGCAGAGGAAAGGGGCTTCTTCTGTACCTTTTTAAATATTAAATACCCTACTCTATGCAAAGGAGAGTCAAACATGAGGTAACACACCCTATAAAATAAACAGACACATTCAAAGGGTGAGGATTATCCTGCAGGATCTGTCCAAAGGCACTTTGAACTGCCAATACATTAAAAGCCTCTCTGTCCTCTCCAAGGGATACACTCCACACCTGTGTGCTCCAAGTCCTGCCTGGGTTTAGCACTGAACATCCAACTGGATTGTCTGGAAGCAGAGAAAGTGGATGGATTTAGGGAAGTCACACAATGTGCTCTGATTTTAAGCACTACCAAGGTATCTCCTCTGTAGAAGGTGATTTTCAGGTGCTGAAGCTGTTGGTGAGAACAAGTGCTCCTCTTTGCTGGGGGTACAAGAGTCTCAGTTTCATGGGAGGGGACCAGGAAACATTTATAGAGCCATTTGTCTTTTAGCTCTTTTTGGTTATTACCAGGTGTTTGCTGAGCTAAATGATCACAGCAGCAACCAGTGCAGGGGCTCTGGTGTCAGCTTGAAGGGTCTGGGAACAGATTTATTTAATCACACACTTAGGAAAAAAAATGAAGCCCTGCCCTGAGAGTTTAAAAAATGGAGACTACTGATATCACTGATATTTTTCTGAGGTTGGTTTGACAAGCAGCTGCTCACCATTTCTTCAGTATGATCTTTTTCCACTGGAACTGTGCTGGCACCTGGAAGAAAACCCAATTATTAGAGAATCATTAATAAAAGCATCACTGACAGGAGTCCTCTGTCAAACTGGTCTGATGAGACAGCTCCAGTTTTGGGCTGGCAGTCAACTAAACCAGGCACATTCCACATTAAATCTTTCCTTATTATTGATGGAAAAGCTGTGTAAAATTGAGAGAAGAGGCATGGTAACACTTGCAGCACTAAAATAAAACACACCAAGAATAATCCCACCCACAAAAAATGCAACTCCAAAGAAAGCCACCCTTAAATTCCAACATGTAACTTCAAATCAGGTCCTTTCGTAGTTGCACCTGTTTGATGGTAAAAAATACAAACCAAACCTGTTTGATGGTAAAAAATAAAAACCAAACCCAACAAGCATGGTAAAAAATACAAACCAAACCCAACAAGATTCTTGCACCCCAAGAATCTTCTGGCTTCTTGAAGAAGCCCTAGATGCACCCCGTGCCAACAGCAGACCATTCTTCAAGATTTTAAAGCAGCTAGAGAAATGCTGGCTCCTGGAAGGGTGGAGAGAGCCAGAAGGCACAGGAAATTTTCCATTCACTGAGTGGTCCATTATCATTCCAAGAAATAAACAAACCCCCCTCAAATCTCAGTGGAAAACTACTCTGGAAGGAAGCAGGACAACCCTTCCCTCTCTCCCTGTGCCCTGAGGACACGTGGGACAACTCACACCTCCTCACACCAGTTCTAGTGTACCTGGGCCAAGGAATTTGCTTTGGGAAAGGAGCTCCTGCCAATAAAACCTCGGTGCTGCCTTATTCTGCCATCCCTGCTGCAGAATCTCCAGCTGCTGTGTGTTATTAATGAACTCTGTCAATTCCCCTGCCCCTGGAGATGTGCAGGAGGGAGGTGAAGCACCTCTGCCAGCCCCACAGGAGCTGTGGAAGCAGCGGCTGCTGAGCCCTGGCTTTGCAGGCACACAAACACAGCTTGGGGGGCAGCTCTGAACTCCTTGCAGGGGTCAGCAGAGTCCTAAACACAGCCACAACCTCTCTCTGGCTGGGTCAGTGAGAGAAATGGGAATTTCTCCTGAAACAGATGTGAACACACAGCACATGTGTAGATAAAGGAGGTCAGTCCTACCTCCCAGCATCAGGAGAATGAACACTGCTCCAAGAAGACAGGAGCATGCAGCCTCACCCTATTTAAAGAACACAACCTTTATTCTGTGTGCTGGCAGAGGAAGCAGACATCCCCTGGAGCACTGACTCAGTGTAAGAGCTGAGCATCACACAATAATCATCACTCCTGATATTTCTGTGCTCTCCCCCAAACACATTTGTAGGGATGTGCTGCTCCAGCCCCCAGCCCTTCCCTGTGTACACAAGTGCCATCAGAGAAGGGAACCCACACAAGGAGAGCACAGAAGGGATTCCCCTAAAATAGCACAGCCTGCCTCCCCCAGCATTCCCAGAGTGCCAGGTGCTGTGTGAGGGGAGGTGGTGCTGCACGGAGCCAGCCTCTCCCCATCCCTGCTGCTCAGGGCTGACTGGGGCAGCTCAGTGCTCGGGAGTGCCTTCACTCATTATGCAGATAATGATCACCCTGCTGCATGCACGGAGGAGCAGGATGGACACACACGGGGCAGGAGACAAAGCCCCTGCCACTAAAAAAAAAGAGTTATTCTTAAAAAGACATTCTCTCAACCCCACAGGTGTTGGGGACGCTGCTCTGAGAGCAGGGGTGACCCCAGCCTCCACCCACATGAAAGCACAGGTATGAGAGCCCCTTCCCTGCCTCCTTTTGGGGAGGCTCCTCTGCTCCTCCAGCCCTGAGCAAACATCTGCTTTTGTCCTTTAATGACACAGCCACAGCACATCTCCTGTGAGTGATGTGATAAAGCTCAGAGCACACAAACTCCTGCACACCTTCTCCACTTCAGGCCACCCCCTGAGCTGTCAGTGGCACAAGAAGACAAAGGCAGGTTGTGGCACTGCCTTTGCTGTGTCATTCAGAGCTCCCAGGAGCTTGGTTAACAGTGAAAGGCAGCATGAACAAAGAGGGAGCATCACAACGACGTCAGGAGAACCAAATGGTGTTGGCCATGTGTCACATTAACCTGCTGGAGAAACAGGATGAGCCTCCAGCCCATGCCAGAGCCTGAAATAACACACTGAGGCAGCTGCTGTGGAGAGCCGGCAATGCCCCACTGCACCCAGGTGCTGGCAGTGCCAGGAGTGCCCCGGGGACACCTGAGGGGGCTGGCCAGCACGGCTGCCTCCCTCTCCTCTGTGCCCAGGGGGGGTGAGGCCACCACCCTGCCAGGGCCAGCAGGGCCAGCAGGACCAGCAGGGCCAGCCTCGGGCTGACAGCATCACAGCATCGGGGAGCACTGCGGGGTGCCAGGGCACGGGCCAGCACGGGCACCCTGCACCTCAGCACAAAGCCAGAAACAAAGCACAGCCCCAGCAGGAAAAGCTGAGCCTGGCTCTTTCACCCTCCTGAACCACGTCTGCCCAGGCAGTTAGGAGAGGATTATTTGATTTTGCCTAAGTGCTGGGAGTTGATGAATATCATGAGAAAAGATGATAAATGCAGGACAAATTCACACGGTTTTTGCTTGCAGCTCCAAGATTAGAACAGATCTTCGGATGGGTCCCTAATGAAATCCCCACATGGCTTTGTTTCATCAGCACAGATGACTCAGTGCAGTGTCATTCCTCATCAAAATGTCACAGTGTCTTCCTAGGCAGCATCACTGAAATTTAGGCATATTGATTTGCAGGAGTACTAGAAACTTCTTGAAGTTAATGTTTAACCAATTTGACATTTGAAAGCATGACGGCCACAAAGGATGTAAAGAAGTTCCTGATCTGTTTGGCGGCATAAACAGGAAAAAAATATTTGGTAATAACCCCCCATAGAATCTATGGTGTGAGTGTGATGAGCTTCTCTGTGCTGGGGTCTCTTTCCCCCCGTATCCCACCCTCCCTCTTTGATTGCAATAAAGGCACTTGAAGGCACTCAACTTTCTCGCAGTCTCAGGACAAGTCCCAGAAGTGTGGAGACTTCTAACAACCTAAAGCCAAAATACTCAACCCGGAACGACACCGACTCTTTCAAGCAATGATGTAAGTATGCATTGAACGCTATCGAGCCCAGCCACCACCTCTTTCTATTGTGTTTAAGCCTCATTTCACAGCGCGGTTTTAGCATTTAACGTGCAAAAAAAAAAAAAAAAAGAAAATCCTGTTAGTTAAACCTGCAGAGCTCTGGGCAAAACCCCACCAGCACCCTCGGAACGAGGCGGCACCGAGAAGTCTTTGTGCAAAGATGCTGCACCGGGATAAAAATAAAGGCGGAGCAGCCGGGGAGCTCTCGCCCAGCACCATCCCCGGCCCCTTCCCGAGGGGCGAGCCCCCGCATCCCCGCATCCCTCCCCGCAGCCTGGGGCCGTTCCCCCGGGCTCTGCGGCTCCCCGCTCACCTGCCAGGGCGGCCAGCAGCGCCAGCAGCGCCCGCGGCCCCATGCTCGCCTCGGCTCGGCTGCGCTGGGCTGCGCTCGGCGGCTCCGGCGCGGTTTAAAAGGGGAGTGGGGGCGGAGGAGACGGGCGGGGGGCCCCGGGGAGCTGCGTCACCGCCAGCCCGAGGTTGTGCCGCCCCCGCGGCCCCGGCCGCCCCCTCCCCTCCGGAGCACGGCAACTTTCGCGCAAGCCGAGCTCCTCTTTGCCTTCCTCGGCAACCACGGCAGCCGCCCTTGCTGCCCCCTTCCAGGAGCGCTGGAGATGCCCCGGCCCCGCCGTGCCTCAGGAAAGGGCAAAGCGCGGCTTCCCTGCCTTTCTGCTGCTCCGAGGATGCGCTGTGGTCCTTTCCCACCTTTCCCACCGGCGGAGGATGCCGAGCCCCTGCCTAAGGGAGGAGGTGCGGTAACCCATCGCTCCTGCACAGCTCCCACGTTCCTCCCCGACCAAAGGCTCTTCAGGGGCTGCTGCAGCCTTCTCTCCCTGCAAGGCTTGTGTCCCTTCCCCTCCTCTCAGGCATCCCCCTATCCACTACACCCAGACCCACAGCAGGAGTTATGCCAGCGCTCCCGTCACCTGCGCAGGGAATGACACGCGGTATTCCCCAAGAGTTCCAGCAGGGAAATCACCGCTCTCAGCATCCATCTCCACAGGCAAAGCTCTTATTTACTGTGATGATGCTCTGGGGAGCCAGAGGAAGCGCGCACAGATCAAGTTTTACATCGTTTCCTTTAACAGCCCCCGCCGTCCCAATTAGTCCTTAGCGGAATAAAAAGCTCAAATGACAAGTTAACACGAGGTCTCCATAGAGGAAACGTGAACGTTCCACCCTGTTCCCTTCAGCGCCAGGCAAAGACCAGAACTCCTTTGGGTTCTCATGAACCCTAAGAGGCCCATCTCCAATTTTACCCGTATTTTCGGTTTGCTTTTTCGCCTGTCCTCAGAGCCGATCAGATGGCCCTCTAATTGCCAGTGCTCCTGGAGGACAATGGATCCATACATCAAGCTGGCAGCTCTCCCTGTTAGCATTCTGTGTGCCGTTCTATTGTCCATTAACTGTGGCAGGCCGCTACTACCCCACAGCCTTTAAAGACAGAAAACAGGACACGAGCACAGGGCTCCAACCAAACTCCCCAGCAGCCGCAGCGGTGCACAAGGGAAGCAGGAATCCAGCTCCATTTACAGCCTGGGGACACCAGGAGGCAAAGCCAGACACCTTGTTCACCTTTATTTTCAGTTTGCAATTGCTGCAAAATATCAGAACCCGGCCACCGTGGAAGACAAAGCATCTGCAACATCTGCAGATGATCTGCAGCATCTCTCCAGCTGCCCTCCTGCACGCTGCTCCTGCCCTGCCCGTGCCAGCCCCACCTCCACAGGCAGATGCTGCTTTGGAAATGCCCAGCCTCGGCTTTGGGAAGTCAAGAGCTTGTTCCAAAAGACTGGCAAACTTCCCTGGCTCCAAGGCCTGAGTGAGGATTCAGCCTGGCCTCAGCCTCTTCAGCTGCTCAGGAGAAATTTAAGTGAAATGTTTGCCTTTTATGTGTTCCCTGCTTCTGCAGGCATATAAATAGCAGGTTTTGCCATCAGTTACATCAGGGTCTACCAGGGAGCACCTTCACACCTTCAGATTGGATCAGGCTCCAGGTTACAAAGATTTGCAAGTGTTGCAGGAGGTCCCTGGCAGGAGTAGGGACAGAACTGGCTGGAGTATACCCAACTCTGTCTCCAGGGTAGGATTCCAGAACAGGATCCCACAGACTGTTCTGCCAGCTCTGGAGAACCAGAGCATCCAAGCATCTTGCCAACAGTTAATGAAGTCAGCCTCGATTTTCAAAGCAGCGTCATCCACATGGGCTTTCACAGGCAGGTATCAGCTGGGTGAGCTTCTCTGCAGATCAGGAGAGAGCTGGGACTGCACTAAATCAGGATTACTGCAGGCAAAGGCACGTTTCATTTGATCAGCTGTGAGTGGCACAGCCCAACCTCCTTTCTCAGATGTGTCAGGACTCTGCAGTCACATCCACACCTCCCAATGTTGTGGCAACCTATTGCTCTATGAATAAACAGTATTTATCCTGTGGGATTCTCTCAAATACAAACACTTCAAAAAATTACACATTGGGCTCATGCTAGAAGCTGGAACTTCAAAGGATGACAAGCAAATTTCTGTGCCTGAGCTCCTTCTAAATTGAGAGGAGACTGCAGGAGGAATATGAGGATTGCTCTTCTAATTAGTTGTGCTAGTGGGGATTGTCTTCATTCTTGGATGCCAATTACGTTTTCATGACATTAAAATACTGCAGCCCATTTCATGAACAAACTCATCTCTTTCATTCAGGAGGTGCTAAGAGGATGGGTTTGGAGAAAAACAATTGCCCCTGAAGGCCACCATCCATCCAGTTTCACTAACAGAACCAAAATCCTTTCAGAAACCACATGCAGTGCTCATTGCAACATGAGGGATGATGGGGCTCCACAGCTGATGCATTTTTGGGTCATTTTTGGGTCATTTTTTCCACAAAAGTGAAACATGACTGTCCCACCTGTGGCCTCAGCACATGGTACCAGTGCCCAGCAAACTGAGCTGCAGCTGAGACACCCTGTGTGGTACAGAGGGGTGGTTCCTGTAGCATGGGCAAATCTCTTTTCTCTCTTTTCTCTCTTTTCTCTCTTTTCTCTCTTTTCTCTCTTTTCTCTCTTTTCTGTATTTATATAGCACTTCACACAGTGGGGTTTTGTTCATGCCATATGCTCTTAGGCAGTGCAGAAACAGCTGCTACAAACTTCTAAATCTTCGGTGTCAAAATAGGTTTTTTTGTAAAAAAAATCCAAAGAATTTATGGGGTATTTTTGCTTAAGAACCTTAAAAGTGCACTCCAATTCTTCTTGAATTGTCTTTCATTAAAATAAGGGGAATTTTCTTGACTTGTAAATCTCCTCCCTGCAGGATCCTTGTAGCTGCTGTTTTACAGTGATGTATCTATTCCACAGAAATGAGGTCAAACACGACATGGCCAAACTGAAAAGAGGTTTAAAATAAGCCTTGAAGGCATGGCAAAACTGTTAAGTGATATGAAAAACACATGCACAGACTCTGCTGTGGCCTGCTGGAAAAAGCCCTGTGCTACCTGATCTAAATCCTCAGGGCTTCTGGATACACTCACAGGCTACAGAGTGAAAGAAAAGAAACCACCAAACCCAAAAGAGAGGTGAGAGAGGGAAGAGCAAGTTTAGACACAGTCATTTCTTCAACATCCCAGGTTTTCCACAGAACATTTTCCCATGTGCTGCTCACACCTACCTCTCTTCTTCCCCAGTCATCCTTCTCTCAGTTTGGTAGCTCAGATGACAGAAAACTTGAAGATGCTGCAATAGAAAAATAAGTTAAAAATAATAAAGTTATTTTTAAATTTTAAAAAAAAGTTTAAAATAAATAGATAAATAATTAAACAAACAGCATACTTTGGGGCCTAGGGAACAAAGGACAATTTTTCCATCCTGCAGACAGCATGAAGTGCCAATTCCTAGGTCCTTCCCCAGGGAAACTCCTGGCATTGCTTGCTCCAGGCAGTAAATGCAACTGAGCTCCTGCAATTCCACTGGTAAATGTGTCCATGGGAAAGGTGACACTGATGGGAAACACAGGCACATCTCCTGGAAGAGAAAGCTGGAATTTGCCTAATCACGTGGGCACCACAGGGATTTTTAGTCATAAGGCTTCATTTTTTTCTGTGCTGCCACTTCTCAGCTGATTGTCTGTCAGAAGATGATCTGCTGGACTCCAAGTCAGAAGTGACCTCTGCAGCTGAAGTGCTCATCAAGCTCAAATGCAGCTTGTGGACCTTGAGCAGGGGCACAGGAAGCCCTGACACCATTCCTCGTGGCTTTACAAATTCAGCTATGACTGAACCTTCTCCCAGCCTCAGCTGCTGACAACAGCAGCGACCTCCACAGCCTGGGCACCTCCTCCTCTACAAGGGGGGAAGCAAGAGCACCCCAACAGCCTCCAGGCCAAACCTGGAGTCCTGGACAGTGCCCAGTGCCCAAAAGCTGCCAACACACCTCTCTGGGCTGGCCTTTGGAGGATTAGCACCACTGCAGTGCTGGAGTTCCCTGCTGCTTTTATCTTCTTTCCTGCCAGGGTCAGATTCAATGCTCAAGATGGTGTTTCATGTTCAAACTCAGATGTTTATTAATTCTTATCCATGTTACAGTCTCACAAGCTGTGAGTTCTAGCTAACAAAGTGAAAAATGGCCTCTATCTCTTTCTCTACAAGGCCTTTTAAGGATAAACTGTCCAATTATGAAATGACACCTAAATTATTTTTACTTTTAGCCCAATAACCAACCACCCATGGCCCACAAGGTGGATTTTTCTATCCAATTACAAAATCCCACCCAGAGCCATGGAGAGAAGGTGAAAAAGAAGGACTCAGCCTCTGCCCTAAACCCTCCATCTTGCTTTATATCTATTACTGTGTTCTAAACCCTGAAACTCTGAGTTTTGCACCCTGTGCTGTCACACACTTCTATCCAAACTGCACAGCCACAATCCCAGGGCTGTCACTCAATTTTGGGAGCCTTTTCCACGGGCTCAGCTCAGTGCAGGGTTTGCTTTGTACTTCAGAGAGCCTGCAATTCTCAGTGCCCAGGGCTCCAACAGTTCCCAGGCAGCTGATGGCCAGAGAGCAGCTGGAGATTGCTGGAGCAGCTCACCCTGCAGGCTGGGCTGCACACCAGGAGCTGCCCCAAAGAAAACCCATCATGAAACAACCCTTGCCAATGCCCCCTGCCCTTTGTTTTTTCCCACTCATACTGATTAATTAACCTCTTTGGTAGACTTTGGGGCCTCTGTAGTAAAATACAGAAATTTCTTTCAGCAAGCAAAATGTGGACCTAAGCCCTCATATTTGGTGTACTGCTTGTCATTAAGCAAAAATGACTTTAGTAGTTGCCTTTGCACTGCAAATAATTACATTTAGGCCATTAAATTGCCCCATTCAGTGTTCCTGCCTGCTTTTTGTCAACCCTGTATGTTCCATTTAATATTTAAAGACTGGGGCACTACACTGGCTTATTTAGTAATTAATTTCTTTAAATATTTATAGCACTTTGACTCTCAGCAAGGGTTCTGTTTGGTAAGAACAATACTGTTCTGTGGTTGATAGAGTCATGGAAATTTCAGAGGCAAATTTCCATTTTGTAACACAAAAACATATAGGTTCCTGCCACAGACTGTAATGATTTCAGGATAAAGTTTTTATTACCCAACAATGTATGCACTGAAAAAAAACACATTCCAATTATGCCCTTGCACATAATTGCAGACTGAAAACACAGAGGTGAGAGATCTATTTTATGACAGCAGAACTCACACAGCAAAAGGAATCGCCCAAGAAATTTTCCATCACCTTTTTTTGAATCGCCCCAGGCACAAAGAACAAAACCCAATTGCAAAAAAAGCTTAGGAAAGAGAGAGCAAAACCTACAAAATGCAGGAGGGTATTTTACTAGCATCCCTTCCCCTTAGAATATCCTCTTCCCTTTTGCATACCCCGATTTCAGGACTTTTAGGCCCTTTGTGTGAAATGCTGTGTGGTTATCAACAAAGCTTAAAAGGCTTAAGCTTAAAGGCAGCTTTGGGAAATGAAAACACCAGGAAGATGCTCCATCTGAATAAATTTGTCCAGTAACCCTGAGGGTGGGAAGGTGATCCAAACAGGAAAGACACCTTGAAAGAGACTCTGCTAGCCTGGATGTGAGAAAGAGCAAGCCACAGTGGCACAGGTGAGGCACACGGAGCCTGCAGGGTGTCATGCCCTGGATTTGGGAAAAACCAACTGCAGAGGCCCCCCCCTGGCAAGGAGGAAGTGGCACAGGATTCAGTGTAACCTTTGCCCAGCACAGCACCGCATTTCCAGCCTTTGGAAAGCCTCCCCCAGCTCTCAAGACAGCAGTCTGTCTCCTCATCCCAGAAGGATTATTTTTTTCCTCAGTAATTCACGTGCAGCCAGTCTATTCTTGGGCAGCAGACAGGCAGCACCAACACTCCCAGAGAGAGAAGGCAGCCACGGGACTCATCTGCACTCATCATGTGGTGCTCAGCTTGTCTCAGGGAGCAGCCACGGGGAAGATGCAAAAACAAGGATCAGAACCACGCTGGCCCCACAGAACACGCTTCTTAAACGGGGGGTCTGCACCTCAGATGCAAAATCTCTATTAATTGTTTGAACCTCTAATTGCAGGGATCCAGGGGAATTGCTGTTAGAGACGTGGGTGTAAATGCCCCGCCCTTTCACTCTTTCTCTGAAGCTCTCAGACACCCAAAACAAGCTACTAAAAACGCCAATTGGTGGAAATCACGCTGAAAATGTGTTGCAGGGCACAGCATCCTCACCTCAGCATCCTTAATTACAGACTCATCCTGCTTCTCCGGCCGGGAGGTGCTGATTTTAGCACCCATTTAGCGCCGCTCCTGGCTCATCTCTCGCAGCAGATGACACCTGCCCTAAGGCTGACTGACACTGCCCATTACAAGAACCTACCTTCCAGTGCAAGTGAAAGTTGCTTCGGCTTGAACCGATGGTGAAATTTTCTGTGACACTTGTTCTTTCATTACAAGACCTTCCCTCCCAAGTCCCAGCACCTGCAGACAAACAGACCATTGCAAAGGCAATTTAAAAAAAGGTTTGACCTTTCAGCCACACGTTTTCTGGCTTTGCTTAGCTCCAGCTACTGCTTTAATCACATCTTATTATTTCTTGCTCTGTGTGCTACGTGCCAGATTTTACTTTTAAGGAAGAAATGCTGGCATATGTTGTTGCCTAATCGATGTGTGTGGGAAAATAGTCATTAGGGAAAGCCTACAGAGCAGGGTATTTTTAAAATGAACTTCTGTGTTGTGGGAAAACATACTCCCCACACAAAATCACCAATGCTCAGTAATGAAATGGCCACATTTATACAGGATGTATACTGCCTGTCATATACCAGCTTTAACAACCATATGTCCTGCTATATCCAGGCATACCAAAGCACCTTCAAATCCCCTGCTGGTGTAAGCTCCACTTCACTGAGGGCTGCTTCAGCACCTGTGGCAGGAGCTCAGCTCTCCCTGGCTGCCTTTGGGCTCCAGGACTGGGTAGGTCGCTGGCATGAATCAGCACCTCCCACCAGCAGCCGTGTGGGAGGGAAAATAAAAATGCTGTGGGGGTAAGCAGCAGAGAGGCCATTGATAGCAAACGTCCTGGACAGCTCCCAGGCCAGGGAGTGACTGAACAGCAGCAGGATTGGGCAAGGATGCCAAAAGAGCTTGGATCAGGCATTGGTGTGAGGGAATAGAGGCAGCACTGTCAGCTGCCAGAGCCAGTCCCCTGCTGAGCCGTGCCTGGTGTGCCTGGGCAGGGGCTGTCACCCCTCTGGGACCCTGGGGATGCACAGACACCTCTAACAGGCCTTGGGAGGGATTTGGATCCGGGCTGTGCAGCAGGGAGACCCCTGGGCCACCTCAAGGGCTCACCATGTCCTGTGTTCTTCCTGCTTGGCAATTGGGGATCAATTTTCTCTTACTCTATGGGGGGGATTGCCCATCTTTTACTTCACTTACACACTGTGCTTGAGGATCTTGCATATCCAGAGCCCTGACAGGAAAGGTGCTGCAGGTTTTCAGGTGTTGTTCTAAGTTAGGCTCAGAGAGCTGCTCCTCAGCTGTAAGCCTTGAGCAAACAGAAAGAACAAACCCCTTGGATTTGTTCTGCAGTGTAAAGCCCCAGATGCCTTTGCTAAAGCAGCCTCCACACACAGGGGGAAGAAGAGAGGTGAGCACCACCAGTGCTGGGTGAGCTGAAACCACAGAAATGGCCAAGCCAAGGCAAGTGCAAGCCAGGGAGAGAGGAAGGCACTTCACCTCTCAGGGATTATCTCAGTCTCTCAGGTTATTGCACAGGCTGGGGGGAATGGACAGAACATGGGACATTTCTGCCAGGGCTTCACACCACTCTTGGTACTTGCCATGCACAGAGATTGTCTCCTTACCTTGGGGCAGCCAGGGATAGTCCTGGATAGCCATGATGCACTGAAAGTGAGCAGCACAGAAGAACTGCAGCACTCCTGATTCTGAGGGGTGCAAACTCCTCCAAAGTCTGCATCTTTCAGCATTACCATGTCCTCTGCAAGATGCCAGCCAAGATTTGTAGAGATGAGTCATAATCCAAATTTTTCAGCTGCATCCAGCCTGTTCTGCCTACGTTGGTCCTTAAAATTGAACAGTTTCATGCTCTCCTCTGCCAGTATCTCTCTTCACACTCTTTCAGCAGTCACCTTTTCTCTGTTTTGTCATTCCAAGCTTCTTTTCTCTTCCATCAAAGCCCAGTAGGGATGTCTCAAACATCAGCAGCAACAGGTCTCTCCTGAGCAGCAGGAACTTCTGATTTTTCTGCAAGCTTTCTTTGTGGAATTTGCATGTCTTGGGCTTTTTTTTTTAATTAAAATATTTTTTTTAAAGTCTAAATGGGAGACCAGATAGTTTCAGAGCTAACCCAAAGCACTGACCAATTCATCAACAAACCAAATATAGCAATGAAAGGGATTCAGATGCAGACCTCTGATTTCTCCATCTCTCTCTTCATGGGAGCTTATTTCCCTTAAAATGGCAGTTAAGAGGTTTTGCACAGCAACTAATTAAAGTGTGTGGAACAGCATAAACGCTGGCAAAAATTAAAAGCAACAACACATGATTCACACTGAAGGCCTTCCTTATTCCCTGGACATCCTTAGCAATACCTCCCAGCCCCTGTGGCTGTGACAGAGCTGTGGGGTTTATTTCAGCAGTGTGAGCTGGTAGAGGGGCCAGTGATGCTGCTGTCATCACTGACAGCACACTCAGCAGCAGGCTTGCTTTTCCCAGCTGTATCTGTGGCTAAAGCAGCTGATAGCACCATTCTCTATAGTTTTTGCCAGCAGGATGCTTTCATCTGGATTTTGATACATAAGCACCTGTGGGTTTGTTTGCTACTACAGAAATGATGCTGCAGCCTCAAGTCTTTTTTTCCCCAAGCACCATTAACTTGAGTAATGCTGGGGGAGCAGCTGAAGGGCTGCTCCAATATTCTGTGTGCCCTCCAGCACCTGTACAACACCTCTGCCATAAAAGCAAGCAAGCAACACACTGAGCAGGACCACAAAGCCAAAAGTATTGGTTCCACAACCACTCAAGGATAGGAAACTAAACCCAGGCACTTCCAATATAAATCTATTTGCAAAGAGACATTACACCAAGCCCTAAGACTTTGGCCATAACTTGCAGCCAGCTGGGTGGGCCTCCTGCTCTGACAGGAGGCAGCAGCCAAATTTCCACTGCCTGTGCTGGAAACACCTGCAGAGCACAGCAGCTGTGCCAACCTGCCAGGGGCAGCAAGGCAGGAGTAGCAGCCCCACGTGGGACTGCAGAGGGAATGTGCCAGGCAGGAACACAAACACCCTCTCTGAGATCTCACCAGGGAGTGGAGGACAGGTCTCAGCAGCTGGGCTGGCAAACACTGGATATCAAACACCAAAAGTGGTGTGAGCACTGTGGCTGGAGTTGACCTTTGAGATCCCAAGCACCCTTTCTTCCTTCCTTTCTCCTTTGTCCATCTGCTGTCACCTTAAACACATCCCTTCCTCTGGCACTCTGTGCTTCCTTGCTCACACCCACGCTGCAGAAAGGCCTCCCCAGCCAGCAAACATCTCTACAGCAAACTGCTCCTTCAGTGGACAGGCCAGTGGGTGGAAAACATGCACAAAGACATTTATCTGCCTGGCAGAGGCAGTAAAGCAACAAAGAAGCAACCCAGCCCTGAGGCTTCAGAGAGAGAAACCTTAAGTGGCTGTGTGTGGGTTCATTGCTCTGTTGCTGACTGACATCAGCCTCTTTGGGCTCAGAGAGATCCTTTTCATTTTAAAGGGAACATTTCCCCTGGGATCTCATTAGCACTATCATGAAAGTCAGAAAGGAACTGAAGGTTGTTGTTGTGAGGGTGATGCTGAGGATGTAAACAGGAGAACATACTCAGAGCTCTGTTTTCTCTTTCTCATGCACACACACACTTTTTCTGTTAGAAAAACTCACTTGGCACTGCAATCATGAACTGTGGGGTAATATGTCTGCAGGTAAAGACACAGAGCTAACAAGCACCCTGTGGAGACAAATGTACAGAGCAAAATCTTAACTTTCCCTCTGTAGGGCTGGGCACACCATGCCAAGGTCATTCCAACAGTCTGCACTTGGACAGCCATGCCCACCCAGGGGCTGAATTTGGGCTGGACCACTGTTAACCTGAGATAAGGATGCAGGCCAGTTTAAAAGCCTGGCAGATATAAATTATCACATTTGATGTCCCAACAACAAACACTGTGTGACCCCTCCCAATTAGTCACATCCCAATTAGTCACAGGGATGCTCCTTCTGCAGCGCTGCCCTTCAGAGAGCAAGGTGCAAGGTCTGGGGTGGGTGAAGCCCTGCAAGGAGCAGCTGGTGCTGAAGGTGCTGCTTGGAGGACAGTGTTTTTCCAAGAAAGTCTCCTCTTCCTGGAGTGGAATCTAAGCCTCAATGACAGGAACAAATCAGTGTCTTGCTCACTTCTGCTGTGGCCCACCAGGGCTACGTTCCTCCCGTGTTTGTTCCAACAGGAACTGCAGGATGTCCTCTGAGAGTCCAGGTGTCCTCCTCCTGTTTTCCAACACGACTTCTCCTTCAGCTGCCTTTGAAAAGCAAGCAGAAGGGGGGTGGTTTGGAAAGATCTTACACCCCTCTCTGTTCAAGACCAACTGTGCCATTTGCAGGCAACGTGAGGCGTATTTTGTGCCACCCTTTTGCTCCAGCTCTGAAATCTTCTGTGACAGGCACCGTGAGGCAGCCTGGTAGGCTGGATCCTCCCTCCCTGGCTGCTCTCTGCAATACACTCTGTAGAAGTCCTCCAGAGAGTCCCTGATGCTGGGATCTCCTGCACCATCACCTTCACACATCCAGGAGAGCACATCGGGTTCAGAGGGCTCACGCAGCCCTGCTTTTGGGTAACATCTCACGTTTGCTTCCTCAGAGCCTTCAGCAGAGGAGCCTGCAGGAGCTGCAGGTGATGGATTGCTCTCTCCTGCAAGCAGAGGATCAGTGAAACTCATTAGTCACCAGGTCACCCCTGTGGCAAAGTCGTTTTCTGTCCCCCTCCCACTGCAGTCTGGCAAAGAGGCTCAGTGCATGAGCAATCCAGGTGCTGCTCTGAACACAGCTGGGCTGCCCCAGGGCCCTCCTGCACACATTGCTGTAAGATGGGCTCATCTGGGGTCCTCACAGCCTTGACATTGCAGTGACTGCACCTTCCTGGTGGTACAGATCTCCTGGCTCCTCTCAGTTACACTTCCAAAGAGGTGGAAGTTGGGATGTGCCACTCCTGGAGATGACAGCTGACCCACAAGGAAGTCTGCTTTGCAGCTGACACAGTTCTGCATCTGTTTCAGTTTCTTCCCTCATTCCTGGGTCTAATCCTTCCTTTTCACACTTCTCAATTTTACTCCTACAGCAGGGAGGACCTCCAGCTTTCAGCCAGATTCACAGCCTGTTCTGGTTACTGCATGGACTTTCAGAATGAGGACTGCAAAGAGGGACTCAGTGCTTCCCCACAAAATCCCACTTTTGCAGCCCTGCTGCACTAAACACTCTCCCCACGTCCTGATGGAATTTCTATGGATAAAGTTAATGCAAAGGCCAAGGACTCGTTCTTGCCTAGCTCCTCTCCTTTATTCTGACCCACACCTCTGGATAACAGTCAGGGCTGTGGTTTTCTCCTGCTTCAGAGCAATCAAGGGGGATGCCTTGCACTAATTAATACAGCACAAAAGGGGCACTTGGCAGTGAGGAGGGAGGATGCTCAGGAAGCTCCCAGGAGGAAGCAGTTCCATGGAGAGACCTTGAATTGGGCCCTGGTAGGCAGGCAGTGCCTCTGACTGCAGTCTCCTCTGCAAGCCCACTGCGCCAGCCCGTTTGCCAAGCACCTGAGTCACCCACAAGGAAATTTTCCAGGGCTCAGCCAGAGGTTGCACAGCCCTCATCTGCAAGTTACATAAGCAGGATGCAGGCAGTCAGAAAACAGCTTGGTCTTTGCTAATTCTGTGAAATGTGAAGCAGAGTGCAGAGCTTCGTTTTGGTAGGAGACCACGTTCAAAGGGAGTCTCAGTGTGGTGGCAGAAGGCTGTTTTTCTCTCCCTTCCCTTCCTAAGCAGGGATTCATTAACATCAAATTAGGCTGGCTGTGCAGCCACACCGTACCTCATCTCTTTCTTCCTGTCCCCACTTCCTGTCTTTGATCTTTCTTCTCAATTGCACTTCATCTCTGATTTTGCAATTTTAAATAGAACTTTCCCTCCCCTTGCAATGTGTCACTTCCAATGCAGTACAAAGAAAAGCTTGTTGGCCTTTTTTTAACAGTGAGCTATGGCATCAGCATAGCAGCTCAGAGAACAGGTCCATTTTTCCTCAGTAACCTCTCAGCCTATGCTAAGTTAGAGCTGAAGCCTCATGCATCTCTGATAATTCAATCAATGGCACTTAGGCTCCTGTGGCAATTGCAGCCCCCTGTGTCGTGCTGGCTTTTTGCTGCCTCCTGCTCACAGCCACATTTTGTGACAGAGCAGCAGCTGCCTCCAGCTTCACACACCAAGCCCGCACGATTCGGGAACAGAAAAATTCTGTTGGTTTTGTGTCATCAGGGGAGACTTCAGCAACGCTGCTTTGCCTTTCTCCTGCCATCTCAGTTTGGATACTAGGAAAGATTTCTTCACAGAAGGGGTTGTCAAGCACTGGTACAGGCTGCCCAGGGAAGGGGTTGAGTCACCATCTCTGGAGGTGTTTAAACAGCGTGTAGTTGTGGCACTTGGGGACACGGCTCAGCGGTGGACTTGGCAGTGGGAGGTTTATGGCTGGAGTCAATGATCTGAAAATCTTTTCCAGCTTCAGAGATTCTCCTGCATTTCATTCCAAGGTCAGTGTGGCCCATAAGGCTGACATCCTTGTGCTGAAGCACAACCCACCAAAGACAGACAGTGTCTCAGGAGTGTATTCTGGGGTTTGATTAGTCAGAACATATCCATTATTATTATTATTACTGTGAGAACAGTTTTCTTACAGTGGCTGGTTCAGATTTATGCATCTCTATTTCCCAACAGTAGGCCCTATCCTCTTAGTGGATCACTTTTCCAGCAAAGTCTTTATAAGGCAAGACAGACAACAGGGTTGGATGCCCCAGGGCTGGGAGTGCTCAAAGCCAGGTTGGATAAGGCCCTGAGCAACCTGATCTAGGGGGAGGTGTCCCTGCCCACGGCAGGGGCTTGGGACTATGTGCTCTTTAAGGTCCCCTCCAACCCCTTAGCATTCTGTGATTCTGTGACATGAAAAGCTGGATGCAGAATTCCCAGAACCAATCTATACCTTGCAAAGTGGTGCCTTTCCTCAGCTTTCCTGACGAATTTCCAACACATTCTCCAGCTGTGTGCCAAGACTGATGTTTGAAAATATCCCCAAAGCTTTTCCTGCCTAGAAGTTATCAGTTAAGGTAGAGCTCCTTCCTCAGTGCCCTCTAAAGAGCTGGTACTGCTGTTGAAAGGTGCAAATCTCCTGAATGATTTATAAACCACAGGGAACAAGCTCAGTAGCTGGATGCCTGCAGGGCCCAGAAAGAGCTGCTCAGCTGGGGCACACACAGAGCACACAAGCACACGTTGTAGGGCAGCAAACCTGCTGCTAAAGGCAAAGACAGCACTCAGCTCATCAATCCCTTTGCCTCTCCAGGCACCTGCACCCCCCAGAAAAGCTGGGATTCTCTCAGAGCACACAGCAGTGCTGCTTCAAAGTCTAGACCTCTCTGGCCACCTCTCAGCAGCAGGAAAAATGTAGTTTGAAAAATGCCTTTGTAAAATCCTTCCACAGCTGTCACACACACTTGTGTTGGCTTGGCCCAACACCTACAGGAGTAAAGGCAAAGATGAGCAAGGCTGAAAATTCTCACTCTTGGTCTGCAGTAGAATTTCATCACCAGAGAGTCTGGCCGATTATTTTTAGCTATTTTCACTCATTTATACTCCCAAGTGTTAAAGGGAGAGAAAAAAGCACCAATAGCAAACCCCTAAAAAACTGAAACAGTCATTATTAATGTCTATTTCATTCTCACATGATAGATAATCATGAGTAAGAATGTATATTATTTCATCTGCTCCTCCACTCCACGCTAATTGAAGTTCAGCATTTGCAGCTAATTAGTAAAAGAGCTGGGCACAGATAAAAGGATATTCTTGTGTTTATAAACCTGCTGATGAAAATTTCAAAGCTCCATCTGGTACATAACCCTACTGCCTGAAGCACATAACCAAACCCTGCTTTGAACCTGGGCCACTTTCAGTGAGGCAACAACGCAGCAATATTATTATTTGCACTTAGAGAAAATGCAGCAGCTGTTTGAGTTTCTGTACAACTGTGTTCCAGCACAGTGAAGTTCTCAGATATTGCATTATTTCTCTTATCCCACCAGCCTGTCAGGATCTACCTGGGGTGACCACAATCATCCACAAGAAGGGTCTGTGGTTGCCATGAAGTGCTATAACAAGTAAACAGATGCTGTCCCTGAGAGTTGCTCCAGCCCTCACCCTGCTCTTAGAAAATCCCTTCTTGCTTCTCCAGACATGTCCATATGGCATGGGAAAGCTCAAGGAGCAAATCCCCTCTTGCTTCTCCACCAGATGTGTCCATATGGCACAGCAAAGCTCAAGGAGAGGTGATACTCCTTGGACTAGAGCAGAGCTCCCAGCTGACACCAAAGCTGTGCCAATTCACACGAGCTCAGGGATGCATCCATGTGCACAGGAGGTGAGAACTGGTCCCATGTCACAGCTGAACTCCCTGCATGTATTGAGCACTTGAGACATAGAAAAGCATATTATGGTGGGTTTTTTTCTTTCCAGCTGGCTGCTTTCCAGTGGGAGTGGATGTATCATCATGGGAATGCAAGTCCTCTCTGCTCAGGGAAGAAAGAAGAAATTTTTAGAGAATTTGGCAGGAGCTCTTTCTACCCCAATCTCACAAAGCACTTTAGCCTGCCAGGAATCACACACCTGAGTACTCAGAAATTGCAAATCTGGACATTTGAGGATCAAATTCTATTGCCCTTGCTTGCATTAAGAACATTTCCTCTGATTACAACAGTTAAAAACCCATGTGTGAACTGCTGATCACATTCCTTTACACGAGCTGAAATACATTTCCATTGTAGGATTTTTATTACCACACTGAAATTGGGATAGGACCAAAAAAGACAAGTATCAAGAAAATAAGCATCAATCTGCTAAATACTGCTCACTTATCACACTGAGTAAATGACAGACCCTAAAGCCCTTGGTGCACAGTATTGAATCATTGTAGAGATTACAATTTCTCTGCCTGGCAGAAAACAGCTGTTGTCTTCTTGGGCAAAGGCAAAATGAAATTTCCAATGACATTATCATTCAAAAAGATTGTTGTGAGCAAAGCAAATTTGTTCCTTGTGGGTATTTAAATTGTGAACTGAAAGTGAAAATAAGAATATAATAAGCCTTGCTACTTTGCTGTCTCCCTGGTGCCACACAAACCAGCTTTCTCCTGTGCCATCTGCAGTGGGCTGCAGCTCACAAGAAGGGATCTGAGACTCTGCTTTACACATGACACAAGCAGCTGGATTCTCCATGCCACAGGAGTGGCACATGTGGCTGTGCCTGCCTGCTGAGTGCTGGCCAAGAGCTCTGCTAATGCCTGCTGCTCTGACAGGAGACCTGCACAAAGTGAGGGTGGGCAAAAGGCAGCAAAAGGGAGGGATTTGGGCATTGGAGTAGAAAAGGGAGACAGTGACAGAGGAATAGCACTGGATATGGCCCAGTACTGAGTCAGGCTCTCTGCTTTTTTCCTTCTTTCTGCTGCACATTTGTGGTGTGAAAAGTTGGGGGGGCTTCAATTTGTGTGGAATAAGACGCAAGCAGTTATTTTAGGGAAGCACAGAAACTCTTCCCTTTCAGTCTGACCCCCTTAGGAATCTGAAATTGAAGAAAAATAAAAATGCTGGCAATGGTAAAGTGCTCTCGAAACGCAGCATGCAGGCACAGTGCATTCCCCTAGACACTCTCCCAAATGTCACCCTGGTATTAAACCCTGCTCTGAGGGCTCACATCCCATGCCTGCTGCGCCGAGCTTTTAATACAGCTGGGAACCTCAGCTCAAATGAAAGCTTGCAGAGAGCACTGCTTAAACACTGGATTTAATAAACCACAGAAAAAATCAGCTGCCAGATGAACTGCAAATTAACACTCCTTATCTGCTGAAGGCCAAGAGATAAACACCACTGCCACCTCACAGATCTGTTCCTAAGCAACCAGGCCCCACAGGCCAGGGCAATAGGTATGGGCAGAAGCAGGAGCAGAACATAAACACCATCACTTAGAGCTGTACCTCAAGAGCCCGAGGATGATGAGACATCCTCAGCCAGGCCCCAGAGCAATGGGATCTGGATGAAACAGGCTCTGAGCAGCTGCTCTAAGTGCAGCACACGCAGGGACTTCTGTCACGGCACAGATCCCAGGTGTCCCTCAGGGATGGGCAGCAACTGGGGTGCCTGAGATTTTATTTTCACAAGGTTACTCCTTCCCTTGGAGCTCATAATCATTCTAAAAATACAAACAGCAAATTTAAGAACTCTTCAAATAGGTATTCTTAGAGTGGTTTAATCTACATGATTCTTGAGCCAGTAAGAAACCCTAAAGCAGCCTATTTGTCTCAAACTCTGCTTAAGATCTAAGGTTAAAGATTCTATTATTTAGGGGAAACCTTCTTTGAAACATAAATAGTAATTTTTAAAAAATTTACATAGCTGAAAATATCAACAGTCAGTTGAAGTTTTTATCCAGCAGATGAGGGCATCAAGGGGCTTTATTGGACTAAAATTATCTGCTGCTTTCCTGTTCTATACAAACTCTTGGGAACTCAGCCTGACTCACCGTGTCTGTGCAAAGGCACCAATTTCCCAGAGGAAACTCTGATAAGGCTCCTTGAGCTAATTGCTCAGCTTCTAATTAGGCAGTAGGAGAGCACAGGGAAGAGACTGTAAGAACAGCAGTGTGCAAGCTCACGTGCACAGACAGGGCTGGAGCACCTTCTCCTTACCCAAACATCTCCAAGGGCTTCCAAGCTCTGAGAGACAGAATCCAACACCAGCAGCCCCAAGCCAAGCCTCTGGTGAGAATCACAACTGTCCACCCATGCCAAATCCCTTCTCAGCACCACCTCAGCACTGCTCTGCCCACAGGGAAGATCCACCATTTCAATCAGTTTGACTTCTGTGACCACGAGAATTTTTTTAGTAAAATGAGGGATTTTTCCTTCTTTGAATCTGTGACTCACAGTATTTTTATTTTTTTTTAATACATGGAAGGCTCTAATTTAGCCCCAGATCATATTTGTCTTTAAGCTCATCGTACTTCAGTATAGAAGTCTGGTGCTTGAAACAGGTGAGAAATAATCTTGCCCACCTGATTTTCATTGTTTAAGATTTGTAAAAATTTTATGAAGGAAATCTGTGTTCTGTGGTGCACTTTAGTTACATTGCACAGATGAAGTACACGATAGTTATTTCTGTTTATATTTTTTTTCCAGCCTAGAAATTTCCAATTCCAGTCTTGCCTGGTCTCATTTTTCTCCCCAGCTGAATCTGTAGAGTTAGCTCTTTCTGAACTGTTAGCTTTCTGACCCAAGAAGCATTTCCTAAGGAACCCTGTTTTACTAAGAGGGATGAAACTCCAGAATACAAAAAAGGGGGAAATCCTTCCTGCTTCTGGCAAAGCTCACAAAGGAAAGATACTGAATTTTTAGACATTTTGCTGATGTGGTCATTCAGAACTGATGAAGTTGTGAGCTGAAATTAAAAGTGGACTTGAAAATCTATCTGGATGAGAATTAGTGATCATAGACCAGGCTAGCAAAATAAAAAATAGAATCTGGAAGTTATTAAGTCCCATTTTTCAGGGCTTTAACAAACCCTTTTATAGAGGCAAGAATGGGGCCCAACAGGCAGTACATTGAATGCTGTAAACACCGTTTTGAGGATGGGGCTGACATAAAAAGAGGAAAACTGCCACTTATTCTGAAATATTCAGTAATGGCCACTGGCAATGACAGGAAACAGCCCTAGATTACAAGTATTATTGAGGAAGTATCACTCTACTTGCAATTATTGAAAAGAAAACCCAAAGCAATATCCTTTCTTTATGTCTGAAATAGGCTGCCTCTCATTCAGTTACACATTTTCAGCAATCAAGAGGACCAATAATCTCCAGCTAATGCCTTTGGCAAGAATAAGCAGACAGCTCTCACTGGAGATGAATTGCTCAAGTCCCAACACCAGTTTACAAACATTCTACCTCCTGCATCTCCTTGGAGAGTGATGCTTATGACAGTTTGCCTGGAAAAACAGGAAATGATGCTACACATACAGCTGAAATACAAGGGGAAGAGCCTGCCATGACAGTCTTTAATAATAAGAACAGACTAGAACACGGACATATAAAATTCAGCAAAATATTTACTTTATTTCCAGATGGTGTGAACTTGGGAAAGGAGATGGGCTGAGGGGTTGTTCAGTGTCCTCTGCCTTCCCTTGCCATTACAGCACTTGGAAGTCCAACCCATCCATCTGAGCACCCACAAACACTCAGATTACACTGCAGAGATTCACAGGCATTTCAGCCCTGCACACCTGTGCATCAGGGACTTGAGAATCACAGGCAGTTTCTTGACCAAGAAAATACCACAAAGAAAGGTATTTTTCAAGCATCCCTCTTGACTTGTAGGTGAAATTATACAACTTGTAAGATACTTTTGGGAACAAAAGAGTTGTGAGCTGTAATACTGTCATTACTCATCTTCTTGGGAAGTTCTGCATTTGGAGACCTGAGTCCTGATGTGGAGTTGGTGCCTGGGTACCACAGATGATGTATTGTAAAACAGCTGCTGTGGGGAAGGGAAAACGCTGCAAAAATTAGAAGAGGTAGAAAACTGAGTCAAGTAAGGCAGAGGAAGGTGAAAACTTGGTTAAATACAACTTCCTCTCAATTTTCTACCCCTGCAACCTACAGACTTGAATGTCTCCTAGGTGCCCTTGTGGGAATTTGTTCAACTTTGTACCAGCTTACAATCAGGTACAGATCTCAGACTTGATTTTCAGGAGTGCTGAATACACAGATGCTCTTAGCAAATTTAAAAGAAGACATAGAGACTTTAGCTCTGTGGAAAACAATGCCATCTAAGCTTTAACTTTACTAATTCTTCAGGAGCAGACCACTGCAGGTTCTACAGCAGAAGAACAAGAGGGTACATTGTGGTTATCACATTTTAAGACCCTGATCTTTCATTTTTGTCTAAGGGCAAAAGCACAAGTGTGGGAATACTGCAAGAAGTGCTTAGAGCTGGATTGGTTCTCTAGATGGGAGTGAAACAGCAGGATGTGTGCAATCTGTACCTCTTCAGATCAAAGGTCTTCACCTCCAGTCAGGACTGATCTTTCACAAAGAACAACAGAGGAGCATTTGCAGAGATGGTTTCCTGAATTTACTTGCAATAAGGTGGCTTTGAAACCACGCTTCTTGTCTGTGTCACACTCCTGGAAATATGCTGCACATCAGACAAACACAGAGAGGCTCACTCTCCTTTTAGAAGCAGGAATAGAAGAATAAAAGCACCAAAAAGCACAGGCAAATAGCAGGTACAAAGATAAAGAAAACCACTGATACCCTGCTGAAAATCTGAAAGGAGAATGAGGCATTTTCCCAGCCTCCCTGCAGGCCTGATGTGGCTGTGCAGAGATGTGCCAGCCTCCAGTGCCCTGGCACAGGAGAGAGCAGAGCCACAGCCTCTCCAGCCATGGGGCTGTGAGCTCACACAGCTTGGGATTTCCTTCTTCTGCACTGCCAGTGGGAGCTTGGGCACCAGACATTGATTAGAACATGAAAAAAACAGACTCAAAAATAAGAATGGAAGCAAGATACCAATCTCCACCTATCAGCTTTCCACAGGCTAATAAATGAAAGAGCCTGACACTGAAAAAATCAGTGTCAGATGCATCAAACAGTCATCAAGGAAATTTTCAAGAGACAGAAAACACAAACTGCACAGACTACAATGAAAAGCAAACAAGATATACAAGTTTAATAACTTGGGAGACATTTTCTCATCACTAGTCTGTGACATTTTGGCCTGCTACTTTGAAGGTATACATTGAATAAAAATTTGAGCCATCTAGTTTTGCTGCAGTATTTCTAAAAGTCAGGAAATGAACAGAAATTGGACTAGAGCAATAGGCACATTTATAGACCATCCACCAATGCTGGAGGCTTGAGAACCACAAGGGCTTTTGCTTAATTATCTACATGCTGTTTTGGGAATCACAGAAAATCTCTTCCATCAGAACTAGCTTGAGAGAAAACTGGGCTTTGAACAGAATTGTTTTGCCATTTAATCAAGCAGCTTTCTGCAGGAATTGCTCTGTGGCTAATAAACCAAGCACCTGAAAACTGAAATTGGGAATGGTTTCAACCTAAGGAGAATATTAGGAGTGAATCCTCAGGGCTGCACTCACCTACCCAACGCTTTCTAGGTGATGCCAGGGCTGTGATACCCTGTGCTTCTGAAGGGACTGAGAAAAGCCCAAGTGCAGAGCAGGAGGGAGAAGGTCCTTGACAAGGAGCATGACTTTAAAGGCTATAAAGAAGAAAAAACACTGAGCAGGCAAGTCTCCATGCCCCTCCTCTCACTTTGTCCTCTCAGGCAGTCACAAGGAAGGCTTGGCAATGTAGGCATTGCCCAGCTTGGCCCTCGAAGGGCAAACAGCAAAAGCTTTCAGTCACTCCAGACTTGTTTACATCCTTTTACCTGGCTCTACAGCCCTGCTTTTAATGAAAACTTCTTAGCCATGAGCAGATTTGGGTGCACCCAAACCTCTCAATTCTGCCCTAAATCAAACATTTCACCCCAACTAACTGCGGACACAACTCTGGGCAGATTATGAAGGTGAGGGAGAGCCAAAATCCTGTTCACAAAGCAAACAAAATATTAAACTTAGGTTGTCCATCCCATATTACTCTCCCACAGCAGCAGTATGCCTCTCCTAGGAGGACACTTTATCAGGAAAGAGCCTGGTGCTGTGTGTGAAGCACTGGCTTAGAGCCTTTTAGCAACTCCTTCAACTACTGACGAACTGTGGTTAGTGACAGTTACTGCAACCAAATACTTGGCAACAGAAAAATGAATTAATTCCTGCAAAATAAGGTGAATAAAAGGATAGATAAACCAAAGCAACTCCACTGGTTTTTTATTAAATTAAACATTTTTCACCCACCTTACACCCTAAGATTGCCTGACTGCAAAGACCTACTTCATTCAAAAATAATCACACAAGTAGCAAGGGAAAGAAGGAAAACTATTAAAAACTCCACCCGTCTGGTATTTGCAGGTATAAATATTTTGACCATTTACAAATAGTAAAGAACCACTCTCCAGCTATTTTTCAAGGTGATGTGGGAGTCTTTGTGTGACTTCTACAGAGCAGGGAGATGAATAATGCTTGTGTTTGTTTAGAATTTGTTCTCAGAGTAAGGGCTAGAGAGATTACAGAAGCAGATATGAGGAAACACCAGCAAGTTCAGAATTTGCAGTTTATTGATCACACTCCCAAAACTGCACAGCTTTTTTTTTTTTTTTAATGTGAAGCAATGTAATTGGGGCATTCAGCAATTCCCATTGCTCTTCTGTCATCTGGATGAGAACACAGGTGCAGCCACATTCAAAAATGTCAGTGAATTAATGATACAGATTAGCACTCCTGGTAAACATGAATACAAACATAATTAATAGCATTAACCATGTTAATATGGCCATTCACCTATTCAAAGGAAAAAACTAACATAATGAATGCCTGAAAATTTACATTTTTATTCAGTGATAAAATTGTGTAAGTATGATATGTGTATGATATAAACCAGATCCTTAACAGTGAAAGTAGAGTCCATTTTCCAAATAAAAAGGCAAGTTTTCCTCTGGGCAATTCCTATATCTAAGTTGCAGATATTCTGACAGCTGTGTTCCAGCACAAGCTCAAGTCTCCTGGTTCTCATTTCTGGCTGGTGGGTGGGATTTGACAGCCCACATAATTTAGCAGCTCACCCCTTGGGGCAATTCTCTTTTTACTTTTTCTAAATCCCAAGAAGTTCATGATCAGCTCAAGAATTTTGTTTTAAAAGGCCTAAAGAACAGGTAATTCAAACAGGTTGGATTCTGTGATTGTAGCAGATATATCTGGTTTATTTCTAAATAAAATGGAATTCTGCAAGAAAGGCTTCAGTGAACCTTTTCAGCTCAAGTTTTGGGATTTGCCTTCATAGGCTACTTAGTAAGGGTTTTTTTAGATCACATGTGGGCAATGTGAGGACATAAGCAGTTAATTTGTGTTCCACTGCCTTGACAACCTGCTACCTTAATCTCTCATTTCCTCACAAGCCATCTGAAAGCTCCAGCACCCTTGCAGGAGGACACTTCTGCACAGAATATAAACACCTGAGCCTCTTAAAGAAGCTGCAGCTGCACGTACAAGAGCTACTAGAAAATGCTCATATTCAAAAGTGACTTGAACATTATTAAATTATAAAAAAGGTGTCTATGTGTCAGAAAATAAAGCTGATATTCAGGACATCCCTCAGCTTTGAGGTTCTAAAATCTCTATTTTATAGCACAGGAGTTTTTTTATTCCATCCAGTCTACAAACAAATCCACTTCCCACTTCCACATTATTCCACTTCCCCTTGGCCTCACTCACTGCTGAAGTTTAGTAGTGACTCTTAAGTACAATGGAAAATATATCTGATGCTTCCTTGAGCTGAAAAATGTTTAATACATTAAGGGCACACACACACAAAAAAAAAAAAAAAATTGGTGCCCTTGAGTAAGCAATTGAATCAGGATAAAACAAAGGTCCACTGAGAATTTAAATAAAACAAATCTGCCTGCCTGCCTGCACAGAGGCTTAGTGCCCTCTCTGCAGATGTTGTCACTCTTTCTTTATAATAAAAAAAAATCAGAGGCCAGTCTCCTGCAGCACAGCCTTGACAGGGTTCAGAGATTAAGGCATTCACACCGAGGTGCAGACAAAAGCTGCATTTTAGTGACACAGCTCTTGTCATCTCATGCCAAAATCTAAGCCACGAGCAGAGTACAAAGAGCAAAGGGAAGCCATCCTAAAGAAGCCACGCAAGGTTAATCGTGGGGAGTGGCCTTGTCACTTCTTTTTCAAGAGTCAAGACCTTGGGGGTTTTTTTGGAGGTTTGGAGCTTTCTCTTCACAACCTTTGGCTCAACAATTCACTCTCTTGCCAAGCCACGAGGAAAAGAAGGCACAGGAAAAGTTGTTTAAATCCACTCATGGTCAACCAAACAGACATTACAGGTTTCTTATGATTGTATAAAGAGCTTTTTAAATGCCATTTACATGAGAGGAGACAAAAGGATTTTGAACTCTTTAGTAAAAACCATCTCAAGGAAAAAAGTGACTGAAAAGAAATTACATCCTGGCTACAAGTAAATTATATTACAGACAGCTAGCTTTCCAACAGGAACACTTTGGACTGTGATACACATCAAAATAAATCTAATTACTCCTAAAAATCAGAGAATCTGTAGGTTTACCTAAAAACCAGGAAATGAGCTTTTAATTGTTTTCACTGCAGACACAAACAAAAGACACTGATTAACTTGCTGGGCTCAAGAGAGGTAATTATTTGCAGCAGATGCATCTATAAGAGCAATTCTGTGACAGCTCCAGATTTAATCTTTGTTTTATGAAGACCATCTGCACAAATTACTTTTTCCCTCAGATCTTAGGTTTTGAGGAGAACTCTGCTCAGACAGAACACAAAAGTCAATTATAGCCCAGTATCAGGCTGATACTGATGCTACAGACTAAGTCTAATGAAAAGCCCCTAGCTAAAAACAGAATTTAATTTCCTTTAAAAAAAAAAACCCAAACACTCGCCAGTTTTGTAAAAATATTAAAAATACTATGAAAAAAGATGAACAGATTACTGACCACAGAGGAAAGGGAGAATATTTGAAAAGTTGCCTGCCAGGAAACAAGCTAACAAGTATTTTAATAAAATACTCTCTTACAGCTAATGTGCTGTTTCATTCTGCAATATTGACCCAAGAGCAGAACACCTAGGCAACAATATTCTGAAATACTCTAAATCCACAGACTTTAAAAAGTGCTTAGCAAGAGATGCCAACATCTCCATATTAACTCTCCCAATTCCATTTTGGACAGGGACATGTTTTAAAAACTGCACTGAGCTTTAGGGAATACTCACATGAATGTTTATGAGACCAGAGATGCTCCCACAAACACAGAGGGAGAACAAGGATGGTTTTGGGCAAAGGGTTATAGAAAAAGACAAGGCAAGAGTTAAATCAGCATAGTCTCTTTTGCAGTTTCATTTGTCACTCAGGGATACTATGGTGTTCTGAAGAAAAGTAAAATCCACAGGAACCCACTGGTCCCAGAAATAACTGTTTTCAAATTGGCAATCAACAGTGTTTTGCAAAAGGAAAACCCCAGACACATTGCCAGATGTAACAGCTTCCAAACCAGCAGCGAAGCCTGATTGTTTTCTCATGCAATAATCAAGTGAGGGAGGCAGATTGCTGCAGCAAGCTATTAACTTACTGGCTGAGAAAAGCTCCTGAGAGGTGAGGAGAAAAGGAGGGCCCAGCTATTGCTTGGCAAGGCTTCACAAAGCTTGGAAGCTTCAAGTAAATACCTTCACTGAGGCTGCTAAACCAAAGAAAGCCTCCTGTCTTCCCTCAAATTTGACCACCCCACTGTTTTGGGATCATTCCTTGCCTTAACACCCACCCCAAGACCCCACAGGAGCTGAGATGAGCAGGGTCTTGTGGCACATAGAACTGTAGTATTTCTAAGGAGGCCAAATTTGGCTCTAGCTCCAATGGTACAGCCAGGAAATAATGTGTTTGGTTCCAGGCTTTGCTGCAAGAGCATTTAGCTCAGTTTGATCCTCACACATTCATTTAGTGCTGCTTTGGAAAGGCAAACTCTGGTTGTAATCAATAGGTGAGAGGCTCCTGCCAGATCCTCTCAAATCATACAGTACAGGGGCTTTGTTCTGTGATGGGGGAGAAACATTTTGGCAAACAAAGGATGTAACAAAGCAGGTTATTAGACTGAGGTATTTAAAGCAGCCACATGCACTTTTTAAAGATGGATTATTGCCTGAAAGATACCATTAGGTTTTATATCCACTCATTCTAACTCTTAAGAACCTGTAGAAATAGCAGTCAATTCATAATCAAAAGTTCATCTACAAACATTGCATTGCCAGGTATTGTTAAAAAAAGAGAAGTCCTGAAGAATTTACATGACTGGCTATTTTGTGCAGTGTGTGGGAACAGCACAGGCAAAGCCAGCATTTTGTTTTTTTGCATGAAGAGTCTCATTTGCCAACAAGACACGACCACCCTTTCACCACAGGGTCTAACTCACTCTGCTGGGTTTGCAGCCACACTTGCTAATTGTGGAGCATGATGCTTTCACCCTGAATATCACATCCAACTATCAACCTCTTCTTTGCTTTAATCTTCTGCAAAAGAAGGATTCTTCAAAATCAAAAACATCCCAGCTAGAGTTACCTCAGAAGTAAATTACTGTCTCCACTATCAGCAGGTTGTTGAAAGCTAATAGCAATAGATGACTTTTTAACAATATATTTCCCTTTATATTCCAGGATTGCTGGGCTTAAGAATCCTGATATTTCCTTCCATTCAATCCAACCCAGGCACGAAAGCCAGTGGCACAAACTCAGTGTTTCAGGCCCTGGAGCTAACTTCCCTTCTGGAATGCTGTCTCAGGCTCCACAGATGATTCACATACACAAATGCTATTGGCCAAGTGCCTCACACAAAATAATAATTAGCAGCTGTAACAAACATCCTACCACAAAGCACTGGTGTAGCACAAAATGGATCTTCTCAAGTTATTTTATTTTGCAACTTCTGCTGCCTTCATTACATTTTAATTAAGGCTGCATCAGGAGAAAAATTAACCTAGAAATAACCTCATTAGACATCCAGAGGAGGACCAATGTAGAGCAATGTTAAATTCATCTGAGATTGCAGCTGGTAGCTCTGGAAATCAGGTTCTGCTCCAATTCAGCACAATTCAGCAGAATGTTCTTCCTTTCAAGGAATTGCAACTGAATGATAGGGTAGCATGAAACAGACCCCACTCGTGCTGCACCATGACCAGAGGTACAGATGATACATTTCTTTGCAACCTTAATAGAAAATAACTGCTTAAATAATTCAAAATAAGTTTATTTCATGAATAGTACAGAAGGACTTGGGCTAAGCATTGGGTCAGCATATTGAGGTTGAGTATTCCTTAGGTCTGTAAGTTACTGTACTTTTGGTTTATCTATCTGTGGGTTATTCATTAATAAAGTAAAATGCCACTGCAAAATTTACACATACACAAATACAACCTACACTGGGGACCCCAAAAAAGTTTGACCCCTCCTTCAACTCTGCCTTGCCTGCTTCTCTAGTCCAACAATCCCCTCCTGTTCCTGATTCTGGGCATCTTACCCAAGGATTTATTTTCAAGTAACAGTGCTTAAGAAGTACAGTCTAGTGAAGGCAAGAGTTGGACTTAGGACAGCTTTGCCCTTGCAGAACAGGAATACTCTTTTCTAAAGGGGAAAGGAAGGAGGTGCCAGGCAGGATTAGATCAGTTTCTAGCCTGGCATGTTCCCTCCACTTGTGCTCTGTCCTAGGTGGCAATGTACTGGTGGGGACATGTGGGTGTGCCCTGACACTGGGAATTAGCCAGTGATTAATTAATAAAAACCTCTGGTGGTGGTTGATTGGGATGGGACTCCACTGCTTGCATGCAAGAAGCCACTTGAATGATTCCAGAGCTCAGTTTATATACCCTCACAGCTTTAGGCAAAATTTCCCACTGCCAAGCAATAATCACATTATTAATGTTTCTTAGCAATATTGCTCAACCACAATCTTACAGGTGACTTCCCTAAAACAAAGAACCACATTCCTTTTCCCTTCCTCCCTTATATTTATGTTCCCAAGACTTCTGGCCTACCAGAGGCAGGATGTCCACATCCATCATCTCCACAGTGCTCCCTGTTCCAGCTGCTCCCCCACAGCCCTGAAACACCACCAGATGCATTCAATACCTCAGCAACATTTGTATCAGCCAGAACTACTGACTGAGCTTGCTCCAGTTACCCAAACCAGGGCACAGTCCCCTTGATTTCAGTGCTGAGCTCTTTGCCTCAATGATTTCCTGCTGCACTGAGTTTTATAATCTAATTACCTGCTGTGTAAGAAGTGACTGATCTTGATCCTGCTGCCTTTCTTTTTCATCCAACAGACAAAGAGCCAATATTCAGATTCCTCTTGAGATCTTTACTGGCTTAAATTTAATTTTAAAAATAGAAAAAAAGGAAAGGTTTGCATCATTCTTTGAGACAGAAATACACATATAAAAACAGACCACTATGAGAGTACCTAAGCCTCCATTCATCTAGAAGACATTATAGTATACTTTGTTTTCCCATGCTTAGTCTTTCAGGTTCTTTTTGTCTCCTGTTTTCAGATTAAGAAAAAAAAAAAAAAACCCAACAAACAAGCTAACTAAAAAACCAACAATAAAACACACAAAACCCCCAATTTTTTCCTGTCAGGCACTGCAGCCTGTACAAAGCTGGGCCCTCCTTTGGTACTAACATGCATTATTTTATTACTTAGAGCTGTATAAAACAGTCTGTAGGCACTTATGGAAGGTAGGAATGCAAAGGCTTTACCTTCACAAACCCAAGTAACTTTTGGAGTAAGATAACCTCTCTGACCCAGGCAGTGCTTCATTTACAGGACAGGGTGAACTTGCAAAACTCAAGCCCTCACTTGCTTCCACCTCCACCCAGAGTGAACACAGAGCATAGCCAGAAAGCCCTCGGCAGGCTGAGAAGAACACAGCCCAAAATCTTGGCATCTGCTTGCCAGTGCTTATTGCAGCAATAAATAACCAGCTGCCAGCCACCCTTCCCAGAGAAACCCTTGCTGGAAAGGCAGCAGCACTGCTCATCCTGAGAGCATCCCATGTGCCTGGGAGGAGATTCACAGGCACAGAGATGTGCATGCATCTGAGGAACAGCTGCTGGGCAATCTACAGCACACAGCACAAGGGAGGGAGGGCAGTGGGGGGGTGTTAAACTCCTGAAATGATGGAAGAAATCAGACAGGCTCCAGGACAAACCTTCATGTACTGCAACCCACACTGATGCTGAATCACTGGCCTGTGTTGTTTTGTTCAAAAAATATTGTGGATGATGATGTGTGCTGTATTTTATACTTCCAGTCTGCTACTAAGGGCTATGACTCACTATCTTTTATGCTGCAGCCTCATCAGCTGCACATCAGTGAGCTCAGTGAAGTAAACCAGAAGAAGAGAGGAAAAAAAAATGAGGCCTGAACTAAAACAGAGATCTAATTTAAATTCAGTGCCAGATGCCCCACAGGTAAGGGGTGACAGGATCTGAGCTGTGAGGCTGCAGAACACTTCACTGGCCTCAACCCACGTGGTGTGCTACAAACCAGATGTTACAGAGGGGAAGCCAGGAAACACTGACAGCAGCATGTAAAGGCAGGGAGCAAACAACTGCACACAAACCCAGGGAAAACTCCACAAAGACCCCCACAACCCTGGCATTAATCCAAGGCACGTCCCTGCAGAGAGAAAGGCCCTGCAGCCAGAGGAGGGTAGCAGCAGCACTGCTCCGTGCTCATCCTCATCCTCACAGCTCTGGAGCAGCCCCTGCAGCTCCCCAGGCAGTGCATCCACCCTGAGCTGCCCTCAGGCACAGGAACAAGGGCACCCTGCCCACAGCCTCCTGCTCAGCTCCCTCCACACCCACCATGGGCAGAGCCATCTGCATCCTTTCACAGCAGCAAGTGTGGCCTCTACACTAAGCAGCATCCTGGGGGCACAGCTTCTCAGTTCAACAGCACCAGTATCACCTCTTTGCTCTCCTCCCTGCCACTAGGCACAGAGGGTTCCCTGAAATGTGTTCTTCTGTTGCCAGTTCACAGCAGCTCCTAAAGAAGCTTTAAATTCAGGGAATAAATTCCGAGGCAATAAGGGACCACAGCAATCAGGGCAGATGTATCTTGTTTTCTGTAGCTGCATTTCAAGGACTGCCAGTGCAGGGCCTTTTGGGTCCAATAAACTCCAGATGATTGTCCTACCACACAGGCTACATCTGAAAAAACATCTGAATGACTGAGAGCTAAATGTAAGGAAAGCTTCCCAGTGAAAATAAAAGGCAGGCTGTGCATATTTGATCACTGGTGCCCAAAATTAGGGTCCCCCAAGGTGTTTTGTGTATCAGGACAGTTGATTCTGATAATTTACAGGACAAACTCCCTACATTTGCACTTTGTTAGAAAAATTACTATCCTGTCTTACAGGCCTCAAGATTGGCTTTGTAGCTTCTCTTCTCCAGCTGTTCAGGAAAAGTGGGAGTTTCATTGAAATTGTTTCCTACAAAAGATGCTTCTCTTTCTAAAAGCAGAAAGAAAAATGGGACAAGTCTAACCTGGACCCACTATGGAGGATCTGCAGGAGCCATAGCCCAACCCCTTTGTGTTCCCATTCTCCTCTGTGGTCTTTGTCCCTTGTGTAACTCTCCTGTCTGTCAATCATGTTCCTATGATATTTAATGGCATCATGTGATTGCAAATGATGGCTGAATTTGTTTTTTACTCCCCTTTAAAACCCATGTTTGAACAGCTTCTGTTCCCAATTATAATTTTCCATCTCAAAGGACTCCACATAAGCACATTTCAGAGGATGAAAAACTATTCATAAAGAATTTAACAAACTCTTGTCCATTCTTGCCCACTGAACAAATTCTTGACATTTATTTACAGGATTTAATTCTCATTTAAGTGATTAATGCTCATGGGTGAGATAAAGCAGCACTGGCCTGGTAAGATAAAACATTTGCACAAACATGCTCAAAGCTACCTCAGGAACAATTGCCATAATGACAGTACTGCAGCCTGAACTGGATTGGCTCACAGCAATGGACAAACACAGAGCTGAGGAGAGAACTGAAACTCCAGGCTGGAAGGACACGTTAGATAAAGGCAAGGAAGAAATGGCCCCACAGCAGCAGAACAAGGTGATATTAAAAGCTCCCAGCCCCACCAGAGGGCAGACAGAGCTCTACACACCTGACAGGACCCACTGCCTGGCACTGGTGGTGTGACCACAGATGTCCCCAAAGCCACACTCCCCACCACAACTGGACAGGGGTGAACAAATACAGCAAAAGGTTCATGAGTTGAAATAAGGACAGGGAGAGAGCACTCACTGAATAGCATCATGGTAGATTCAGCTTGGGGAAATTCAATTAATTTATTACCAATCAAAATCAGAGCAGAGTAATAGGAAGCAAAACAAATTCTCCTTCCCAAGAGACAAACTCCCAAGCTCCCCTTCATGCAGAGAAGCACAGAATCCCATCTGGCAACTTCAGTGCAGTAGTACAACTCCTTGTCTCTGTTACTGAAGCATTTTCTCAGCAGTTGATTTCTAATTATAAAGGATTAATACAAACTGTGCACTGTCATAGAACACAAAGTCTAAAAGGCAAGGCATTTCTTTTCCCCTTACTGATGTATGCATAGTGTTCTAATTCTCCTCAAAAAGGACCAGTTTTCCTCCTCAGACTGTGAAGAATAAAGCATTGCCTTTTTCTGTTCTAGGATTTATTTTTGGCTGAATGCTTTATATAGCACACCCCTGAAAAATTAATTTACACAAGACCTAGGACCTACAGCGACCCAGTGGTGCCCAGTGCTTTCTTTTGTGTGCTGTGCAGTTCCCCTGTATTCCTTTTATGAATTTATTCAGTGGGCATAAATTCCACCTTGCCTTTTCATCCAGTACTCAACACAATTGGACCACAAAGAGATGCCTGGAGGGTTCACGATGCCAAACTCAGCAGAGCCACGGAGTCACCCCCTGAAGGGCCTGCCCTGAACCTCAGTGGAGCTGCAAGACTTCAACTCCACTGCCCCACACCATCTATGCAAAATTAACAGCGTTGAAACATTTTGCCTTTTTTTTTCCTCTTGATAAGACTCGATTCTAAGAAAAATCCAGTATTTTGGTCACACTTGAGGGTGTACTTGATTAAAAACAATCACTTAAAAAACCCCACCAGCCCTCTTAAGTTTCAAGGCTGCCAGGCTGGTTGAATCAGAAACATTGAGCGCTAGAGGGCAGCAGGAAACAAACCAAACCCGGTAAAAATCCAGCAATTCCCAAAACAGGGACTGTGCTCTTCATCAAGGCCGCTGTGCTTAACCAATTCCAAACCTACATACTGATTTAAAAACAAAATTAATGCTGTTGTTCTATGGTTAATAATAATCAGTTCTGTTGTTTGGGACCACAGCTCAAACTGAAGTGGGTTTGCATGTAAACTTCCTGCAGTCAAAGAAGACTCTTCACATCACAAAGCACCTTTGAAGAGCACCCTTCACCTTCAGAGCAAACCAAAAAGTAAAATATTCTCAGTGTGATCCATATCTTTTAGGCAAAGGAGGCTATCAGAAGTGTCTGTATCTAACCTGGAGTGCACTTCTGAGCCCTTGCTAGCTCAGCTTCGGCTCAGCCTGAAAGTGATTTAAGATATCACAGAGGTTTGGGATTTACAAAGTTACACACACCCCTTGAAGAGACTATATATAAAAGTTTTTAGGCAGACAAAAAAGCTATTTTGGAAATCTGGCACCTTTTGGCAGCAGTGGCAGCTCAGACAGTGAAGCTGTAATTTCTACACCAAGTAATGAGCACTGAGTTCTGGGCTGAGCTGAACCTCCCAGCACACACCAAGAGCCCTGAAAAGCTGCTGCTGACGTGACAAAACACACTCCTTTCTTTTTCAGCCTCTACATCAACACTTGGGAACAACTCCTGGCCAGGAAAAGCACAAGCCAGGCTAGAACTCTTCAGTAAACACAAACCCACTACTGCAGAACAGATTAAGTAACACTTGAGAGGCCAGAGGACGTGCTGAGGAGGAGAGAGCATTTAAGGACGAGTCAGAACACGTGCACCAACATCAGCACCACTCCTCAGCTGCTAATAAAAGACACAGCAACCCACCACAAAACTGGGCATGTAAATTCACTGGGAATAGGGAGCTTTTATTTTCCAATCCCAATTGCTGTAAAACAGAGCTGTGTTAAGAGGTTGAAAATCTCTGCTTTGTTGCCTGAAAACCCAGAAAGCAAGTGAACAGTCCAAACCCCATGCCTTTTAAACCGAGATAACCTTGTGACCAGATGTCCCCCTGATTTGAGTGGCAAGTGGCAGTGCCATGGCCCAGGCTCACTGATGTGCCTGAAGGCAGAGAAGTGGCCTGTCCTATTTCCCCCAAGCTCTCACAACTTGCTCCAAATGGACTGGTTTTGAAGAGAGCCAACAACACCCCACTGTGTCAGGGAAGCCCATGGAAAATAACCAAAGGTAAGCCTGACACCAAAGAAAGCTTCAAGCATCAGCCCTTGTTATCTAGAAGTCCCTCATACCTTTTCTCTGTAGCCTTCCACACAGCTCTGGCTCTTTCTCTCCTTCTCTCTTCTTTCTGCAGTTCCAGCTTGCTCCTTGCTGTCCCCAGCACAGCCCCCCAACCCTTTCTGTCACTCCCATGCCCTCCTGTCCTCCTCCCAGCACGGCCAGCAGACTCCAAGCGCCCCCTCCCAGCTCACTCTATCACCCCCAGCCGTGAGGGCAAGGCTGTTCCCACTCTTTGGTAATTAACACAGCTGCAATCTAGCAGGGGCAAGATTGCCCTCAGCACTAGCTCTGCCTCCCCACAAGTCTGGGCTCAAACTTGAAACAAACTGCAACAACAAAAGTAGCACTTTTGGAGAGGCAACTGAAGGTTGAACACCTCTATCCTCCCAAGGTGGCTTTAATTAATTTTGCTTTTTTTAAAAAAAAGCCAGCCAGCTTTTAAATACTTGCAGGTCTCTTGAGGCCCACAGGAAAGGCTGTCATCCTCTGTCTCCTAATGCCATCCTTTTATTTTCTCTGTTCCTGTGACACACCATTTTTCTTCACTGGGTGACCCTGTCCACCCATCCATTCTCCTAAAAACACAGCTTTTCATTGCAGAGAAAAAGCCACGAGGGCAGAGGCTGCAGGACAAACAGGGAGACACATCTGCCCAAGATCACAAGCCCCAGGAAGGGCCAGGAGAGGAGATGGGACTGAGCTTTGCCCATGCTTCACACAGGCACGATTCCACAGCTCAACTCTCAAATTCAGTGGAATTTCTCCAGGGCAAATCCAGTTCTGCCTGACCACAGAGCACAGGCAGGGCCCACAACCCTGTGCCCTACCAATCTGTAGAGCACATCTGTTGTTTCTCCTCCAATGCTTCCTTAGGTTGCAGTTTTTCCAGGTAAATAGTAAATTTCCACTGTCCCTGGGACTCTCTGGTTCAGCGCCCTACATGAAAAGTCACATTGCCAGTGATTTATTTCTTTGGAAACAACCCTTATTAGCTTCCTATGAAATACTAATCCAAATAATTTAAGCCTTTCCCACACATACATTTGAGTGCTGCCTGCCAAGTAAGAACTTCAGCTGGCAACTTTTCTTAATCCAGAGGAAGTGGTAAAGTCTTCCTGGTATATTGAGCAACTGAGTGATGCAGATTAAAAAAGGATAAACAATTAGGGGTTTTTTAATTATCTACCAGTATGGGATAAAAAAATATGAAGCATACTAAGGTGTTACTAATCCCATTTAATTTTCTCAGTCTATCACCACTTAGACACTGCAACTCACTGTGACCATAAGCTAAAGGTATGACTGCCTGTTGCAAGAGCAGAACCCTCATCTCCACACAAATCATAAACCCACTAATGAACAAACAATTTAAGAGATTTAGTAATATTCCAACAGGGCTACTATTTTCTTGCCTGGGGATGCCTGCTTTCAGAAGGCCCTGTATTCATGGCTAATGACCACTCTGCAATTAAAAGTGATGGAGCCTCTGCAGAGTAATAAAACCTGTTGCTGGTGCCTCAGGCAGTGGGAATACCCCATGGCCATTTCCACCTCCTGAGGCACTTCAGTCTCAGTCCAGTTCATGCTGCAGGTGGCAGAAAACACAGCCTGTCCTGTCAGGCAGTTTCATTCCTAAGGAAGCTGCCACATCCCCAGAGCCTTTTGGAAATGCTTTTGAATCGCTAAGGAAATCCTCACCCACCTGCCCAAGCCCCAGGATCCAACCTGTTGGTCATGCTGAGGGGGTGCAACCCACAGCCACTGCTCCCACTTACACAGTGCCACAGCAGCAGTTCCCAATGTCTTGTGACAAAAATAATCAAAGGAGCTTCCTCTCCCAGGACATATTTAGCAGAACCTGCTTTTCTAAGAAAATCTGATGTTGGCAGACTGTTTCTAAAACCATCTTCCTGTCTCTTCTGCCACAGTGACCACACTCAGTGGGTTGGAACGTTGAAGTTGCATCAAAAGAGAGTTTAGTTGGGTATGTATACTGGTTTGATGAGGAGAAAAGAACCAGAATGTTCAGAGCATGAACTGGAATCCTGTGACACTTGGATTATTTCAGTGCAGGAGCACAGGGAGCATCCCACAATTACTGCTGAGTGGTTTCAGTTGTGAGCAGTCTCTACCACAAGCAATGAAGGGCAGGGTTCAGGGGCCTCATGTGCCCTCCTCAGCACCCCTGGAATCCACACTGTCACCAGGAGGTGCTGGGGACAGCCAGGAGGCAGGATGTGGCCTCTCAGCACAGCTTGGTGCTGAGCTTCAGCTGCCTACTCCCCACAGGCACCACAAACCCTTCCCCAGAGCTGTCATTTCTGCTCCCACTAAGGCCCAGACACTCCTGGGGCTGCCAGGTGCTCATGCAGTTATTCCATGTGTCCCACTCAACACAGCAATCAAGGGCAGCTGCCCTGAGCCACACTAAATGGTTGGCTTGAGCAACACAGCCCAGGAACTGCCTCACAGCTCCCAGGATTGCTTCATTCCTGTCACACAGGCCTTGTGCAACCTGAGCACACAAATGCCTCCCAGCCTGCCTCACTACCAGAGCAGCTTCTCCATCCTCCTCTCCTGGGACAGTGGAAAAGGCTGGCTCAGACATTCCTGGCAGTGTTGCTCACCACTCTGACACACAAAAATAAAGCAAAACCTCAAACCAGACATGCTATTGCTCCAGTGCAACGTGAACCATGGAATGTGACTGTGGTTTAAAGCAGAGGTTAACAACACAAGATTCCCATCATTATTAACATGAGACATGGGACTTCCTGGTCTGCATGGAAAACCAAAGCAGGGCTTGGTCTCTACTGCTGACAGATTCCATTACAGTTCTGGATGTCCCACACCTGGAGCTGAAGGCAACTGCACAGGCAATCAGCCAACATCAGCCTAGTGAGACCAGTTGGCACATCCCACTGCTTACCTGTTGAGCACCAAAATAGTGAAATTCCCACTGAAAGACACTCACCTGTCGAATTTCAAGCTAATTCCTTGGAAACACTTTAGATAAAGAAGAGTACTTTGACACTACTTAAGATTCTAAAGCAACCAGAAATGTTGTCAGTGATGTTTCACATGCTCAGGTGTTTTGACAAATCTCCACACAATACTTGTTGACCAGAACTTTATTTCCCCCCCAGTACTAAATATGAATATTAGAACCTTCATTCCAGCTAGCATGAATATTGGCAAGAAGTGCCACTGGGCCAGCACATTTTGATTTCACATTTCTTGCCAGCTGTCCCTTATCTTCTCAGATATATGATTTATACCATTACTTCTAACAATCTGGAGTAGTGGCTGACCTAAAATGTTACTTCTGCAGAAGCCAGCCTTCATTCAAGTGAGGAAACTGCTGTCTCACAAGAGTTGAAATGAAGTCCTCACCACACTATTGTCATTAGCACAAGCAAAGACTCAGTTATTATTATTAAAATAATGGGGCAATGAGGCCACACCCTGAGCTCATAAGGAGCATATGAAAAACACAAGGAAAAGTTTAAACTCTTCCTACTGACAATGGCAATTTGAGACAGTGTTTACTCCTGGTGTCTGAAGGACTGCTCTATCAGTTGTCCTTCTGAGAACACATTAAACATGAAGAGTATTGCAGAACATCAGCAGCTGACAGCATCCTCTGAGCTCCATCAATCCACAGCTCCCACTGTATCTGCCCACTGGAGCAGACTGCAGCTCTGGTAAAATTCTCTTTTATGACAGGCAGGTGCATCAGCACCAGGCTGCAGTGACTCAGTCGAGCAGCACACTGCCTACACAGACAAAGCACTGGCTAAAGAAAGAGCATGTGGAGAAGCAGAAGCTGTTACCTGTGGCTGGAGAGGGAAAAATATCCCCAGAAGGATCAAGCTCCTCGCTGTTTCCAGAGCTGTGTGGAGGCAGAAAGGGCTCTGCTAGGTCCCAAACAGAGGGGAGGTCCAGCATGCTGCTCTCTGAGGTGGGACTTGGTGACACCTCCTTCCCTTCCATGGTCCCACTGCAGACAGAAAGGAGACTCAGCTGGGTTTTTAGAGCATGAAAATCTAAGCAGAAGTTCAACACAAATGATCTGGCATTTTTGTACTGCTTTATGAGATGGCAGGAGCTGTGCTAGTATAATCATACTTTATTAAGAAAATAAAAACAAATTTAAAGATGTGAAGAAGGAACAACAGCAAGCCCCATAGATAACAGCCCTCAGCCTTAAGCAGGATAACTAGGAGGCCACAATAAATCTGGCTTTCCTAAAGTACACAGCATCTTCTCCCAACAGAAGGAAACTTGCTCTTTTGCTCTTCATGCTCCAATATACACATGATCTGTGCATAAGGAACACACAAGGAAAACTTTCCTCAAACATTGGATTTATGATGAGGGCTAATTTTAAGTAGAATAGTATTTTAGAGAACTAAATTACCTATTCCCTTCATTGGTCAGGAAAAAACCCCAAAAACACACACCACAAGCCCAGTGAATTCTATCCCTCCAAGGGCAAATGGCAAATTACAGCAAAAGGAGTTGCTGGTGTGATACCACAGCAGCTCAAGGCTGCCACTGATGGGAGCTGCAGTGGCCCTGGATGTCTCAGCCAGCTGCCTGTGCCACTCCCCTCCCTTGTCTTGCCACAACAGCACTGACAACATGTGCAACATTTTGATCAGGCTCAGATAAAACAAATCAGTGTAAAAAAAAAAAAAAAAAAAGTTTTCCTCTGGATTAGCTCCCTCTAGTCCTGTTCCCAAAACTTATGGTGAGACCACAGCTGCTGGTGTTTGTGAGGCCTTCAGACAAATGAAAGAGATTCACAATTTCCTCTGTGCCATACCTGGGAAGAGAGAGCACTGATGTGCAAACAGTCCCTTTGGACAAAGTCCAGGAGCAAACTGCTGCTTCAGGATTCCCTTATTCTTCCCACATGGTGTGTCAAGCCCAGACTGCTGGAACGAAACAGACAGGTCAGTGAGATGCTTTGCACCAGCTGATGTGGCAGATGGACAGCGTGACCTTTCAAAGTGCACATGCTAGCCACTGTCAACAGCCAGTCATCACCTACACCACTGTCTGTTGGGTCTGCTGCAGAGGAAAAGCTTTTTCTAGGAAGCAGAGCACATCTAGTTATGCCCTTGAACCTTCTGACAGCAGTGGAGACCTCCAGGAAAGGGGCTGGAACATCCTAGAAGTAAAAGCAGGATTTTCTTTACAAGAAGCTGTTTAAAAAAAACCCATCAAGCAGAGAAACAAGCAATAGCTGACAACCTCCTCTCCCTGCTGTGGGGAGCAGCTATTTCCCCAACAGGTTTATCTGGAGGTGGGTGTCTTGATGTCACCAGCCTGTTCTGCCAAACCTCAGCCAGGAAATGCGTTTAAAGAGGGCCACAAAACCTACCCTGTAGGCCACAACACGGGCTCACAAAACCCAAATGCTATTTCCTTTGCCATTACCTCGACTATTTTCAGTGAGCAACCAGCACAGACATACTTTCCAGGTGAAACTGGACGTTTTTCTGGGCCACCCTCATCCGGTGGCACTGCACAGCTACCAAGAACGTGCTTCACAGGCTCGCCTGGCTGGCAGAATTGCTGCAGGATGTGATGGATACAGGAAGGAGTGAGGCACTGGCCTTACCAGCTGCCCTGCTCAGCAGGTGAGGGGGTTCTCTTCCTTCCGGCCTCGTTTCTTTGCCCTTTTCCTGCAAGCAACATTCACGCGTTATTTCAAAACCCACTCCCTTGGCAGCAACAAGAGTGACACAGGGCCGCAGCCGGAGCACCCCTCAGCACCTCCCGAGGGGAAGCATCGCCGCAGCAGCCCAGGAGCAGGCAGAGCTCGGGGGAGGAGGGAGCGGAAATACGGGCAAAGCCCAAAGCGCTGCGGGGCTGCCCCGGGCCGCTGCCGGGCCCGCCCCAGGCCGCCGAAGGGCGAGGGGAAGCGGGCAGAAGGCTCCCGGCCGGGGGCAGGCGGGTCCGGAGAGCCCCGAGCACGACACGGACACACACCGGAGAGCGGGAGCGCACGGGCGCGGATATCGCCCCGAGCCGCCCAGAGCGGCTGCGCAGGCCCCGGGCCCGCCCCCGCCGGGCTGCGGGTGGCAGGGGGCGGGGGGATCTGGAAGCGTTTGCAGCTGGGTTTTGGGCAAAAGGCGTTTAGCCGGGATTTACCTCCCAGGATTGAGAGGGGAGAGGTTTCGGCGAGGTTAGGCGGGGGCGCTGTCCCGTGCCGGGCACACGGATGCTGTCTCGGGCCACTCGCGCCGCCGCCCAGCAAAGGCGCGGCCTGCCCACGGCCGGGGGTGCAAACATCATAGCGCGGGCTGAGGGGAAACCAACACGGTTCCCAGCGGGACACGAGCTGCCAGCCTTCCTCCGAGATGCGCATCGCATCCGTGTGCTCCCACCGAGCAGTTCCTACGGGCGGCGGAGTGGAAATTTGGCAAACCTTGCTGAGCAGCGGGGTACAAACCACGCTCTGCCGGGGACATCGCATCGCTTCGGCACCCGGCACGACCGGCGAGTGCTGCCACAGCCACAACAGGCGTGGTGACAAGGACATTTACGGGGACCGACACAGACATCCTGCCGGACACGTGCTGGATGCTTGCCGAGCCGAGAGAATGTAGCAGTGCCGCCTGAGAGCCTGGCACGGCGCAGGCAGACACCCCGGGCAGAGGGCAGGGATCCGCGCTGTCACCGTCCGGGCGGGCACTCGGGAGGAAAGCTGCCGGGAAGAAGAGCTGCCAGGGGAGAGCTGGCTGGGCTCTTGGGCTCGCTGCTGTGGGAGAGACTGGCAGCGAGCCGGTGTGGAAGCCTGGGAGTTACCTGGGGCACATCAAAGCTTAGCCCAGGTCCCCTACGCGGAGGGAATAAACCTGAGACCTTGGGAGGTGGGGCATTAGGAAGACGCTAATAAGTTCCGTTGGTCCAAGACCTTAGTCTTTTAAGGTCAAGCCCCTGCCCTGTAACCAAGTTTGGACACCTACCCCCAGGTAAAACCCTGTAAAATGCCGGGCTAACCACACCCCTGGTCTTTGGCTGTGCATTAAATCCCATCTCCGAGCTATCCATGGTACCCATCTCGTTTATTGGCCACGTGCAGCACAGCCAAACCAGGATGGGGGGCACGGGCATCCCCCCCTCGAAAAAGCTGGGAGTTTCCTCCAAGAGCCTTTGGACTTCAGAGTTACTCGGGGCAAACTGATGTGTTTAGGAGGAAGTCACTAAAAGGAAAATCAATTTGAAGTCCCGTGGCTGCCAAGAGGGCTTTGTTTTTCTTGCTGGCTTGAGGTGGGAAAGGTCTGCATAGGGAGAGCCTTTGGCTCTGTGTTTCAGGCACAGCCTCATCCTTACGATGCCTCTTGAGCCAGGCCCGGGCATTTGGGGTCCCTGCACAAGTAGAGATGCAAAGCTAGCTGCACCCTGAGCTGTAACTAACCCTGAACTCTACTCTAGTGCTAGGCTACCTCTTGCCAGTCATATCTGTCCCCAGGAACGACCCATCACTCTCTGGGGGCCTTCTGTGACCTGGGAGGCAGCACTTCATTTCCTCGCAGGGATTGGAGCTGGAGCTGAGCTGTGGAATGCCAAGCATCAGCAGAACTGCTTTATTTAGCAGTGGGAGCACATGCAATATTACAGCATCCAGAAAACAGCCACCTCTGTGATTTCACTCCACTGGATCATGCCAAGTGTCTGCCACTAGAAAAGCACTGCCAGTGGGGAACACCACTGGCTCGTGGAAAAGCAAGGAGCTCCAGCAAGCAGAACTGCCAAGGAAGCTGTAGTATTAACAAACACACACAGCTTAGCAGTTTCTATTTGCCACAGTAGGTGGACAGCCGAGTCCTTGAACTTCATTTCCCTCCTCTCCCTCACCAGGAGGAGGAGGTCCTGCAGAGCTGGCACTCCCACCATTGTAGTCTACACATTGTAATCTTTATTTCTTATGAGCTGCCTTATCAGCAAAAAGATTAAGTTGGCTGTAGTATTTAGGGCAAGTCTCTAAGCGTGTACTACGCTCCCTTTTATCAGCATCTTATTGTTAGCACGTGATAAAACTATACCAGCAGTCATTTCTGGAGCTGGTTAAAATAGAAAATATGTGAGAGCCAGGAAACTCAGAATTAAACCCCACACTTGACATTTAACAAAGATCAGACTACTGAGAGCCAGTAAAAGGGGAAAAGGAAATCCATTTTGGCTATTGCAGCTGTGCCACAATGAGATTTTTCAGTGCTGACAGTCTCAGGGCCGGATTGTACAAGCTGTAGGGTTCCATGTCATTGGAGATAATGTGTACCTGCCAACTAACCACCTTAAATACTCCATACATAACATGAGGGAAAAGAGTGCTTTCACAAACAGCTGAACTTGCTTGTTTGTGTCCTTTCAGTCCTTCCCCACTGTCACACCGCAGGGGAGCCTGCCTACTTCCTTCTTTCTTACACAATGGCTCAAAGTTAATTTAGTACCTCAAAGTGGAGTAACAGATGACTGAATAGAAGCTAATCCAGGAAGTGAGCTGGAGGGATGCTAAGGAGATGTGGACAAGGTTGATTTTTACACTTGAATTTACAAAGATTGTTCTGCTACTGAACAGAAATTATTAAACTAAAGTCTGTAGTCTATACTTCAGTGTTTTGAGTTCACTCCTTTCATGAACTAGTCCTAAAAGAAAAAATAAATAAAATTTTAAAAGTACTTACATTTATTAATTGCATGCATTTTACTTCTCAGCTCAAGACACTGTTACTAAAATAGATGGAGTATCAGGCTCCATCCTAGTTTCTATTCTGAAGCTTTCCCCAAGCACTGCAGGCAGTTTTAGTGGCCTTTGCTCTGAAAATCCTCTTGTGGTTACCCCAGGAATAAATGTTTAGAGGCTTCAGGCCAGTGTGAGTGAGAAACAGCTCTTCAAACCCTCAAGATGAGAAACAGCAACTGGCAACTCATCTCCGCTCCTTCCAAACCAGTGAGGATTGCTACAGCACTGCAAGCAGCAAAAAGCAGAGGAAGGCTGTAAGAAAAGCTCTTTTCCACCACTCCACTATCCCATAATATGTAAGACACCTGGCATTCCCCAGGAACTTTTTGCATGATCATCATTCCTTCACCTAGAGCTGTGTCCTTTGTGTGCACTCGCCACAGTTCAGCATTGAAAGTGCAGCTCAGCTGCAGAGGCAAAAAACATTAAAAGCTGATTCCTACCAAGGCCAGAACAGGGTCAGCATGCTTGTGGGAACATACTTGCTTAACTGGGGAAAAAAAAGAGGTTGGTTACCCTAAAACTCATGGATTTCTCCATCTGTGTTAGCTGATCAGGTAAAGAGTGTTATAGTCCCTCCAAATTTGCCAAAGTTAAGTTTTCAGGCTCACATAAAAAACCATTTTGTGTTTACTGTTCTGCCACATCAAAGGCAATCACTGAAAGCAGCAAACCTCCCTCTGAAGGGCCACTTGCAGTGAAACTGAAGTACCCCTCCTGGTCATTGCTATCTCCAAGCAGTGATAACTGCAGGGCTAATGACTTTCAGAGTTTGGACTGGGCTATGACAGAGAATTGATTGCTGACTCAGGTGCCTGCTGAACTCCAGGGTTAACATGTAAGCTATTTTACCTGTCTTTCTAATTTGTAAGCTATTCTACCTTTCCCACCCACAGTCATGCAGGGATCTCCCAAGTTCCTCCAACTTCTTAAGCTCTGTTCTGGTAACAGCATTTCTCTTCAAGACAGGTGAAGTTCATGAGCAGTGAGCATTACAAAAAGTGGGTCAGCCAGGCAATCAAAAACATTCTTGGCCTTCTCCTCCCTGGCCATAAGACAAGAAATTCTTTTTGCTTCCTCCTTCAGTAACGAGAGGTTTAAGTCTTTTCTTGCTGCAGTCAACACCCTGAGGTACAGGAAGTTTCAAAGACCAAATGCTATTTTCTGGTGTACCACATGCTAGGAAATTGACTCCTATTTTTTTTCTTCTTCTTTTTTTATGAATCTCTTGTTGTGGCTGTGACCTGGTTTTCCTGTTATCTGACTTTTTAAGGTGTCACTTCTAAACTAAACATGAAATCATGGTAGCCAGTTCATGTATTAATACTATGTCTTAGAATTTTGTGATTTCAGGAGAAACTGGTTTTCTCTTCAAAAAGTACTTCACTGTGGCAAAGGTTTGACAATGTGAATGTTGAGGATATTTCAGTTCAAGCAAGAGCAGGGGGTTTTTTTCTCACAGTTCTGTACCAAATCTCACCTCTCTCCTTTGAGATGCTAGAATGGGTGCAGAGGCATGCCTTCCAGTGCTCTGAGTGATATTACCTCCCCTCTTTTTTGGGCTACCTCCTTGGCATCTGCTGCTTCTTGAACACACTTAGAATAAAAGATTTTTAGGGCCTAACACTATGATTCTTGTTCTGTACAAGATTTTAGCACTGTGGATGCTGTTGTAGGGCTCTGTGGGGCCTCATTTCCTCTCTTTTGCATCACAGTTCAGTAAAATAAAAACATTCCTGTGACTCAGGAGCAGGCATGAAGCACACTGTAACTTAGCTGTCGTGATGCACCTAAGCACAACTTGGGTCTCCCTTAACCAGCATCCCGTTTCCTTCTGCCAGACTTCTCTTGCACTGCATTCCTGTTTCAGTCTCCACACCCACAGCCTTGCATTCCTGCTGCCCAGGAGTTTTGTTCATCCCAGTTGCTCTGCCTGGCTGTGACACAGCTGCTGCCCGTGGCAATTCCTGTAAAGCAGACATTTGGGGTTCCTAAGCTCATGTCTTAGTCTCCCTTTGGGGCAGAATCACCCTTTAACCACCGGTTCCTCCTCTGCTGTTTATCCTCTTGCACCAACAGTCTCTTCAGCTTCTCACCAGGCAGCAAGAGGGCTCCTTTAATGCCGGCAGGGAGCACGTGTCTGAGTTTCCAGTTCTTGTATTCCTGGGAGCTGCATGGAAATTGTTACAGCTGGACCTTCATCCCTCCGTGCACACATGAATGCCCATCAGGGACATGTCATGTTCTCATGCTGTTGAGCCTTCAGGGAATTTCCAAAAGATGCTTCCAGCCTCCCTTGAAGTAAACACAGGAGAACAGTCACAGTCTGGCTTCTTGCCTGGGTCTCCCAGTGCCTGATGCAGCACGGAGGCAGAACAAGAAGTGTCAATTGCAGTAATTATGCCCTTCTCTCTGCTGTGTTTAGGAGCTGAGCTCACTTCCTCGGTGAAGGTGTCCCCCCGTGCAGTAGCAGGCTTTTGTTACCGCCAGCACACCAGCTCTGAGCTCATTACCTCCCAAGCTGTTAGATTGGATCAAAGAGTTCAAAAGTAACCTGAGATAAGCACGTCCACATTGACCCTGTTTTTCCTAGAAGCCAGATCAGTAGAGTCAGCTATGTTGCCTAAAGGGCTGGTGTTTGCAGATGGGTGATGATGAAGAGTGAAACTGAAGGGCAGAGATTGTGGAGTGCCCTCTGCTCTCACACGGTGTTAGCTCTATTGTTTCAGGGAATTTCTCAGCGGTTTTTGCAGTTGGGAGCACATATTTTTACTTTAATTGAGTTCCCACTCATAGGACACAGACTTGACAATGGCTTTGGTATTAATTTCGCCCACCATTTGTAGGAGAGCATCTTTATAACTTAAAAGGGAGGCTCCATTCTGATCCCATTCAGAGTTTCTTGATTTGAGATGACAGCCTTATTACCTGCCCCATATATTGTCGTGGGATACAATGGGGCTTTTGGGTTTGGTTTCTTTTTTTTTTTTTTTGGAGTAGTTACACATTTTCCTATAATTTCTGGATAAAGTCTGGCCCTCTGTGAAGTTTGTTCAAGGTGTGTCTACCTGCATTGTGTGTGAGTCACAGCTAAAGGATTAGAGCCCACCAAAAGTGAGCTTGTGTCAGTGCTGCTGCGTGGGAGGGACACTGCGGAGCTGGAGCTCTCTGCACAGACACACTGCTCGTGGGAAGTGGCAAGAATATGCTCAGGGAGCTTGGCTTCCAGCTGTTCTCCAGGAATCTGCCTGGGCAGGGCAGGGCAGGGCAAGACAGGGCTGTGAAATGCTCACAAAGTCCTGCTGGTTTCCTTGGAAGGCCTGGCACTAATACCAGAAGAAAAAGGAAAGTTTCTCTTTCCTGCTTGGGGCTGTCAGCAGTGAGAGAGTGGGTTTGGGCTTTCCTTTCCTGAGCTGTCAGCAGAGTAGAAGCACAATGGAAATTGTCCCCCAGGCTGGAGATCAAGAGGGGGGCAAAGCTAAACGTGGCAGAGTGAAGTTCTAATGCATAAACTGATTTTCCCCTCAGCCTGGTCAGCCTTCAGCTGGATTTTGAGTATCCACATGAGTGCCCTGCCCCAGTGCCAGCAACACTGAGACCATGCTGTAGTGCAACGAATCTATGAGCACCTCAGAAGGAACAGCAAGCTGTCCTTCTGGCCTCCCACTTCACTCCTCACAGCTCCAAAAGCCCCCACTACTGGAAGGTTTAAACCAACAATGGTTTTTGTTTAAGGAGATTGTGGCCTTGTTGCTGGCTTTAGGCTGCTGTGGCTGCTGTCCTTCTAGCTGAATTTATCCATGACCTCCCACACGTATGGAGGGTCCATCCTTCAGGAGTGGGAAGGGCCATGCAGCTTCCAGCCTGCTGCTGCATTCCCAGTGCTCACCCAGCTCAGGAGAAGGAGAACAGAGCCTTGGGCTTGCCCTGAGGCAGGAGAACCCCACAAGACCTCTGCCCTGCTGGAGCAGCATTTCACACACGGTGTTCCTGAGTCAGCTGGAGTCAGCCTTGAATTCCCTGCGTGAAAGCATCAGACTGAGGCTGCCCTGAGCCCTGAAAGTGAGCAGAGCCAGGAGACCCTGCCTCTGGCCCAAGGCTTATTTATTGCCTAAAGGCAAAGATACTTGGCCAATTGGAGCTGTTCTTAGTCTCCAATGTAAGCTCCTTAACTGCTCTTCTGGAGTGTGCCCTCCCTATTCTTTTATTTTTAGATTTGCTATTTTTAAGAGATTACTTGCTGCCTACTTAGAGGTTTTTGGTGCTCACAATTCTCAGTACTGAACGTTGTTTTATTTGCAGTTACATCACACCAATTATTTATCTACTGGCTGCATCATAGAGACCTCTAATTAAAAAAAAACAAACCCAAGTGACTAAAAGAAAAAGAAAAGAAAAATCAAAGCTGCAGTGACTCAGTCACTGATTCACATTACACTGAGAATAGAGCAGATTCTCAGGGTGGAGACCTCTTTTCCAAGGGTGATGCAATCTGTGAGTGCTGCCCTCTCAGCACTTTCCAAACCAGGGTGCAAATACATAGAATTTGTCACTGCACCTCAGGGCTGTTACACAGATATTCCTGTTGTATTTTCAATTGTAGCTTGGATGGAGCATGGCTAAGTGTAGTGGGAGGCTCCTCAGCCTGGGGAATTTCTGTTCCCCTTTAGACAAAAAAGGAAAGATCAGTGTGTCTCGCTATGGATACCACAGTGGGTTTAGTGAGGGATCACCTGAGTGGGAATGAGAAGTTTGTCACCCTTTTTGCCCCAGGAGGGCATCCCAAGCACTCTGTAATGCAGCTTTGTGTTTTGCTGAAGGTTTCTGTGAGCTGCCACCAAATCCCTGATGCCAAGATAGCAACAGGCCCAATGTTTGTCAACCTGTTACCACTTTTTTCTTTTTTTTAAAAAAAACCCCACACCAATTATGGAGGAAAAAACATCAGCACATGTGAACATAGCTTGAAATCTGAGCAGCCTGAGTTGCCTGTGTCTTTGATTTTGATCAGGCCTTCAAAACCTGTCAAACCCCAACCCCTCTCCAACAATAAATAGTGGTTTGGGGGTATTTGTGTGTAGAGGCACCAGGAACAGCTGAGAAGTAGGATATATCTGTCTGCTACTCAGCTACCTGAGCAAAAGAAATCCCTGTGTGCACATATAATACCCTCTTGGCTTGTTAAAACCCCTTCAGGCTGTTACTACCAATTTTTCCTCCTGATGGAGACAACTGTGCTTGGATCCCAAGTGCTCAGATTCACTCAAATGATCTTTTGGGTAGAGGAAGCAGCAGCTTCTGCCTGTTCTGCACCACAGCCCTGTCTGGAAGTTACACAGCCACCAAAACACACTTTTAGTCACTGGGCCTTTGCACTGCAAGGCACTCACTCCAAAGCCAGAAGATCCAAGGCAAATGTTTCCAGGTCACATGATGAGTGAGCTGATAAGAAGTATTGAATTTCTGGAATGCAGGCATTTTGGAGGAAAATGTATCACTTTTCAGTGGCTATTAGAGTAGATGAACTTCTCTACACAAGCCATGCATATTCAACCTGACAAAGGTAAGCTTAGCAGCTTTTGGCTAATCATCTCTAGGAAAAACAGCTCACAAGGAGGGCTTCTGATGCATGAATTCATCAATAATGAATCCCTGTAAACAAAAAATATCCCTATTCCCCAACTACACCAAAGAGAAAACTGAAAAGGCTTGTTGTACCCCAGAAGCCCCAGCTGCTCCTCCTCCTCTGGCCCAGGTTACTCAGAGCAGATGCTGCCCACAGCAATTTTTGCTGCAGCTCTGAAGGATTCAAGCCAGGAGTACATTCCAGACAGCAGCAGCAGCACAGACATTGGTGGTGCATTTTTGAAGACCAAGGAGGAGCCAACCAGTAGCTGCAGTGAGGCCTCCAAATCACTGCTGAAGCTTGAATGTGAACAGCACAGGGAGCTTTGTTGGTTTTTTAGTGCTAAAAGCAAGGACTGAAATGGTTTCTATACAGTATCTAGTTTTACTTTCATACCATTGTTCTTGCTAGAGTTTGTGCACTCCTTCCTTCCTTCCTTCCTTCCTTCCTTCCTTCCTTCCTTCCTTCCTTCCTTCCTTCCTTCCTTCCTTCCTTCTTGTTTTGCTGCACACACAGCAGCTCAAGTCCCTTGAAGAGGATGATCAGTTCCCACTGTGACCACAGGGAAGTCTGTGCCTGTGCCTTCCTCTCCAGTGTCCCAAGGTTGTTTAGAGAGCAAGTCATCCCCTCACCCTGCTGCATCAAGTGCTTGTACCTGCTATGGCAAAAGTGTCAGTCAAACTGTGCCTGTCTGTGGCTTAGAAGTACCAAACAAATATTTTTACCCCCATCTGACCTTTTAAATCAGAAAAGAGAGCAAAGGTATATTTAATATTGTAGTGGGATCTGTTATTGAATCTAATCTGCTGCTCTCTCACCTTTGGGGTAACATGGAATTACTAAATAATAGCAAGTTCCCATAGGTTGGAATGAAATCTTGTCTTTTTCAAGTACAGCATGTTCCACGTCCCAGAAATTAGAACGGCTACGTGATCCTTGTGAGATCATTGTTCTGGCAATAGATGCATCCCCCCTTCCTGCATTTCCTCCTTTGGGTTTATATGAAAAGAATTCCACATTCCCCCATAAACATCTGTCTGTTGATGCCTCCCTGGCCCTCATAAACTCTGCACTGGTATTTGCTTAGCAATTCCCTGGCACCACTACCAGTTTCCATAGCAAAGCATGTTAAACGAGCCTGTAATCACAGACTCGAGGAACTGCCAAGGACTGAAAGTCAACCAAGCCACACATGAAGCAGCACAAAAATGCAAAATATCCTTGGAATACCCCTACTGGGAACTTCCTGAGAGACAGTGGGAAAATATTCCCTTTAGAAATCCTGTCCTGAGCTGAGCATGCAGAGCCTGTGAGACACTGAGCTAAAAATGTCCAAAACTGAACTGTCCCAGGTAGGGCAGGGAACACACCCCAGCCAAATCTGCCCCTTCTGCCCTAAAATGGCTGGGGATGGAACAGCACAGACAGGGCCAGAAAAGGGCAAGCTGCCCTGTGCCAAGCAGAGAGCCAAGGGTGGGATTGCACAGCCCAAAGGGTGGGATTGCACAGCCCAAAGGGTGGGATTGCACAGCCCAAAGGGTGGGATTGCACAGCCCAAAGGAGGGGATTGCACAGCCCAAAGGGTGGGATTGCACAGCCCAAAGGGTGGGATTGCACAGCCC